>JBBPLX010000111.1:0-51968 GCA_038090015.1 Leccinellum albellum
GGTGTATTCCGTGGATGAATCTGCCGGGCGGACCCCGACACCGCTGGCTGGGTTGGATACCAAGCGGACGTTGTCACCTTCGCCGCTGAGCGATCTAGGGTCGCGTTCTGTGACGCCCACGATGTCTTCATCGACGAGTGTGTCACCGAGTGTACCTGCGCACGAGCGGTCGACCACGCCACCGGTGCAAGCAGCACAGTCGCAGTCACAGTCGCAGTCGCAGTCACATTCCCACCGCCAGCCATCGATCGCGTCGGTGCTCTCTGACATGACGTCATCGACGTCTGTGTATACCACGCCGACCATGCAGCTGGTTAGTCCGACCGACGCCGAGCTGAGCCCGAGTGCGCGGAGCAACGCGACGTTCAAGCCCATTATCCATACACACGTGCAATCACAATCACAATCGCCGTCGCCGTTGCCACCTAGGTCTCAGTCGCAGTCGCGGTCGACTAAGCGTCCGTACTTTACGTCTGATGATTTCGGGGTTGGGCAGATGCTGGCTGTGATCGAGGTGGCGGGGACAGTTGTCAAGTCGCCTGAGGCGCCGTTGCATCCGGTGGAGGAGTTGTTGTTTGGGAGGTCGATCGAGGTGCAGACGTTGCACCCAGAGATTCGAGAGATTTATTCTGGGGCGTTTCAGCAGTTGGATGAGATGGACAAGGTGGGTCGTCTTTTTTGGTGGTATAGAGCAGCGTGGTTACTGATATACGACGGGATCGGGCAGATGCTTGACGAATACCTTCAACATGCGCTAGCAGTATGAGGGATGGGATATGTGGACGGTAAAGAAAAAAGGATTTGATTGGAAACTTTTGACATTTTGGTTTTCTTGTAGAATATTCCTTGTTTCGTTTTGCGCTATTTATCGATTTCTGTTGTTTTCGTTTATTGCTTTCGAATAGTTCTTTTTTTTCTTTTCTTTTCTCTTCTTCCTTCTGGCATAGAGTCTATGACAACTCGTACTGCCCCGTACTAATCAATAGGTAGATAGTAGTAGACGGTCGGGTACGAAATGACCATTTCCCTTCTCTAGCTTCTACCTCTTACTGATGCTGGATTCATAGCAGGTTGAACCGCATGACTCCAAAACATCCATTCGCAGACTGCACACTTCGTCTCTGCTGCGCATACGCTGCAAAACTTGGCCCTACAACTTAAAACAATGGTACGACACCCGTCCTTGAATCATTGCACAGCAACATCAGATCGCACTCTTCGGAGCAAACATGGAGGTATTCGCAATCGATGCAGCAAATACAGATGCTTGCAGCGCGGGTAATCCCCAGGATCGGATGCCATTGGCCGCTCCCTCTCGCAGTCATCACAGACTCGATACCCACAGGCACATGGCGAGATCCCACCTTCAGGTAAACACGATTCGCAGATGATTAAATTTGAACGTCTCCTTCAAGCTTTTTCGACTAACAGATCTCGTTGGCGCACCACCTCAGCTCTCGCTGCAGTTCAAACACGACATCAGCTGGGCAGCGTGCGTCCTGTTGCTGTTTAGCATTCTACGACAAGTCCTTCGAATCGGAGATCGGTACCATATCTTTGGGTCGGTCTTGGCATCACGCCAGTTCCGAGTCATCGCGACAAAACCAGAGATTACAATCAAGATATTGGGGGCCCAGCACATGAAGGCTTGACACGAGGTGCACGATGAACTTGTTCGTCTCCCGCACACTGGACATGGTTTGTCGACCCAGTAAATTTTGATGTGTCACATCGTTGTCATGTTCCAGGCCGAATTCCTTATGAGATTTGCAGCAGATCAGCTGGCAGCGACGCAACCGACGCCTGCAGGAAGCCCGAGTTAAGAATCCTCGTTGAACTTAACGTTAGTAGTTGCCCCACTCTTGCATCTTATTAGGCTCGAATCGAATCAGTACTAAGATTGAAAGTGACAAATCGCTCGAGGACGGAGCGAGCAAGCCAAGCGTCTGTGATACATGGCACATAGCTACACGTAGAAGTGACGAAGACCAGAGAAGAGGAACACAAATAAAATCTAGATCAAGTTCATGGTCACTGAAAGTAAAAACTACTCAAGCATCGTGCGTGTCAAAGTGTGATACATCCACGATATTGAAAGCCAACAACCACCGTATGCTATTGCACGTCGACCGTACGAATACTTTCCATCATTTCCTCCAACGACGTCTCCTCCCGAATCTGAACCTTGATAAAACTGTCTGTTGCGACACGTGTATACTGCATGCGCCCCTGCGAAGCAAGCAAGAGTGCACCAAATGGCTGCCTGAGCCGCAGAACCAGTCGCAGTGCTCGCGCTGGCAGATCAGACAGAGGAACGTCGCCCTCAAAATCCTCGTCGATTAGGGGATTGATCCACGGATGAACGAGAACAAGGTGCTGGGTCATCAGCGAGTCATCTTTAGTCTCGATCCGTACGTCACCGAGAAGTGGGGTTGTGGTGCGATACACATGAAGGCTGGGATTGGATTCAGGTGCCGGAAGATGGATAAGATCAGTGAGGCGGAATACAAATCCAGGAAGTCTCAGTCGACCAGAAATGAGGGACAACGATGGGAGATCATGAAGCTGTTTGTATAGCTGGACAATCAAGGAGGAATCAGGAAGGGATGACTGCAACTTGATGACCATCCGATCCATCTCGGTGATCTCGATCGGTTGGGGGGCGTGAGGAGGCACAACTTGATCGTATACAGTGAGGTCGGACGGGAGGTAACTGTGGTTGCTACCGGCGTCCCCGGTCCAGGCGAGAATCATGACATTGTCCGATCGCGTGAGGATGTGCTCCAGGAGTCGTCCAACTGCTTGGTTACCCTCGCCGTAGATAACAGGGATGGTGACATTGAAAATACCGAACAGTGAATATGCGATGTCTTCTTCTCGTGTCGTTTGTCGCTTCGAAGCCAGATAGAGCTTCTCGCGCACCCTCGTTAGGCCTGGCTGAAGCGTAGCAAGCGCCAGAGTAGCAAATTTGGTTGCTTGTTCCATTTCTGCTAGAATGATCGGGGATTCCTTGTGATTGAATACCTCGAGATTGAGGTAGGGCTTCCAATCCTCCGTGTAGAATTGTATCACCTTCGAGGCGATGTACTCTTGGTAAGTCCAACCACGAGTGTTCCAAATGCTCTTCCATAGAAAACCCTTTTTCTGCGATCTCGAATGAACACCGAGAAGATGGACGATCGTGAGTGCTGCCCGACGATACCACCGAAACATCGCCACTACTGATTCCTGCTGAACACCCCTGTCAGCCTGGTTGACACAGCACGTGTCACTCCATGCCCATCGGAAGTGGCGGGACTGTACAAGGCGGGAGAAATGGATAAGCTTGTCATTTGTGGGAGAGGTAGGTAGTCCATAGATTGAGATATTCTCCACCAACTGGAATGTCGGTTCAGAAGGTTGCCACCTGTGCGAGAACATCACGTATTCATAAAACCTCTCTACCTCTGTCTCGATCCGAAGATAATCGAGGCGATCGCGAGTGGTCATAGAAGACCGCAGTTCATTGAATATAGGCAGTTCCTCGAAAGCTGCTGCCTGCTGGGCCTTATCATATAAATTGCCAGTTGCAGTGTCGATGAGAACACGAGGAATGTCGCGGACAGTGTGTTCGATGACTCTTTGAACCAGTGGGGTTGCATCAAGATATCGACCTCGAAGCTCTAACATTGATATGAAATTAGCTCGTGTTGTGTGCCATATGAATAAAACGGCCCCACGATGGTTTTTGGGGTCAGGCGATGTCTCGATTCTTGAGAGCATTATCTCAAATGCCTCGAATGCCTCCTTGTAGCGACCCATGCTATGCAATACGGCATGTTTCCTTTCGTACCCCTTGTAGTTTGATGGGTCGCGTTCAGTAACCTGATCGTACCGTTATTATCATCAACTTGGTGTGGAGCGCGTATCAATCCATACCACAATAGCATTAGTGAGTTCGTCCTCGAGCAGGCCTACTCGGCTCTTGCAGCATTTGACGATGATGCTGATGTTTGTTGGATCGAGCGAGAGAGCGCTCGAGTAGGAATTGATGGCAGCATCATGGTTCTTCGAGTCCATTGCTCCATCGCCCTTTTTTTCCATTTTTGCAATATAATATTGGATATCTGGGGAATTTCTCAGCTAAATAATTCTGAGTGTTATTACGAGTTCTCACCCTGTTCCCATCGCGATCGTTCATCCGCAGCACTCGTCTCCTGCGAAAGGTCGTCCTTCATGTCTCGGAAAAATTCGATCACCTCTGGAACACGATCGTTGCCTTCGAGGACCTCGCAGATTGCACGGTGGACATAAAACTTTGGAAGCTTGAACTGAATGGAACAAACGTCAACCAGTGGTTCTAAACAAGCAAATAGATCATACCTTGTTTGCGGCACTCAATGTCTCAGTTGCCGAGCAACGAATGAGTGTCATTCTGACCCATCCCGTCAGCACACCTTCCGGAGGCGAAGGAGTGAGTGACAATATAGCAGAGTAGGCTGGGAGCGCCTCGTTGTGATTCTCAGCCCTCGACGCCTCATCCCCAATCATGCGAAGCTTTGAGATGCATCGGATGGTGAATTCTGACAGCAAGAGTTGAGTATACTCTCCTGCGATGGAGTGGAGAAAATCACCCTCGAGCCAGTCCGTGATTAGCTCGTTTCGTTTCATATGGGTCATTGCGACCCCAATCTCGAGGAGACACTGTATGGCATCATATATGCGACCATGGGTATACAATGTTTCACACTCGTGTTTCTTGACTTGTACACGGAGGTCATGGACAGTTTGCTCACGGTCAGCTATTTTTTCAAGCCAAGGATATATTAAATGGATCAAAGAGAGATGTGAGCTGGGATGATAACAAACACACCTGTCCTCGCATTCTGCGCATCAAGGTCTGCGCGTAGTAACCTAATTGTCTCGGTTAGTTGACTGGCTGTTTGTTGAGAGGTGGCAAGCGCGCTGCGGAGCTCCTGTATTGTTTCGTTGAGATGGGTGACTTTGCGAGCTGATAAGAAGGTCGTCAACGGGACGGGAATGAAGGTGACCAGAACACACTTAAGCTATCATCCCGCGCGCGAAGAGAACGGATAGTCTTCTCCAGAAGTTGGGTACGGAGTTCTTGAACATTTGTCTCTGCATCCATTATATCGTCTAGTGGAAGTGAACGTTACCACAGCGATGTCACTCAGATAATCAAACTCACTTTCGGACACGCCCCGCTCCCATGAGGATGAGGATTGGGCTGTATCTAACTGATGAGGATGTGGTCTCGCATGGGTACGGGTACGAGTCCCGGTACCCGCGTTATTCCAGTATGGTGCAGGAAGGATGTTACAAAGATTCCCAAGCGTGATTGACTTCCCTCCAGCAGTTGCGATGCTGTAGCTTGGTGAGATAGCTATGGACCAGATGGGGTGGGAGTAGCCAATGGTGGCCCCAATTTGTTGGTATGTTGTGGTGTCCCAAAGCGAAAGCGAAGAGTTAGCAGAGGCTGCGATAAACCTATTGTTGCATGACAGTGCGATGCACGTTGGTTCTTTGTTGCTGTGAATGCGCCATTTCGCGAGGGTTTTCCTAGCAGACGTGTCGAGACAGTGGATGTCGCCGTCGTGAGAGAAGGCAAAGAGCCGTTTGCCGTCCTCGGCCCAGGCAAGGGCTCCGTTAAAAGTTGAGCCAACTCGAATTGGAAAGTCTGCGATGAGGTGACCGCTGCTGCTATCGTAAATCCGAACAGAGTCACGAGAATACGTAGCAGTTGCGATGAGTCGGTCGTCGGGTGTGAACTTGACAGCGACCACTGAGTAGTCATGTTTGAGGGGACCAAGCAGTCGCTCGCCTGTGGGAAATGACCAGACGGAGACTGTCCTGTCAACCGATCCGCTGGCGATTTTCGTCGACCCAGCTGAGAAGTCCACCGCATTCACCCATTTTCCGTGCCCTCTGAACTCAGTCACCTTCTCGTGGCCCATCGCGTCCCATACCGTCACATGACCGCTATTCGTCCCGCTCACGATCCACTGGCCGTCTTGCGAGACTGCCAGGCTCCGAACAACACTTACAAGGTCCATTGGCCTTCCTACCTCCTTGCCATCCTCCACTCGCCACCGTCCAATCTTCCCTTCCGATCCTCCACCCACGACGTGCTCCCCGTAAGCAAGCAACGCGACCGAATTAGCGTATCCTTGACCATTGATTTCGACTGGACTCGCAATATTGGAGGTGATGATTCTTTCACTCGATGTTTGAGGATACATCAGTAGCTCTCTTTCATTCGTTGCCGATGCACCCATCTGCGGACCACTGTCCAAGGAAACTGGGTTGTCGGCACTACTCCGGTCTGTTGCTCCCGTCAGCGCCGTACACTGATGGCCCCACCCACAAATCACTTACCGCTCTTCTTCCACTGAGTTAGACGCATCTTGGAAAACATACTGGGATAGATGCAAGTAGGGTGGAAAGGAAAATTTTGGTCGTTTAAATTTCATCGTCGGGCAATACATGTGTACCCGCCGCTTCTATGGGAAGCATGCTCAGTTCGGTCACCTAGTGATCCGGAGTCCTTCTTTTGCCGTCAATTTTCTTACATAGATTTGAGGGACACGGTCGTGCTTTCCCATTAGTCTCAGTCCCATCCATTTTGAGTGGGACGAGTCACGTACTTTGTTCTCGGCGTTTTGAGAGCCAGATTGGGCAGCATCGAACCTCAAAACAGATGCGAGACTAACGTGTCACAGGCACGAGGCCGGGCCATCTGGGAAAATCGCCTTTCCAAAGCATCGCTACAACCAAGCCAAGTGCCGAAGGTCCCACACCGTCCGCCTGCCTTGCGCCGCCCATTTCCCACACACTCCGAGCAAACATGGAGGTATTCAATGATTCATATATCATGCAGGATTTTAGGGTGGCGAGGATAGACTCATGACTCGGACTGAGTATGAAAATTAGTGTATCGAACGACGCTCACTTGAACGATTATTGTATGGTTTTGAGTGAGACCCTCAGACGACACCAGACACATTGCTTGTCGCATCAACTGGCAACCGTTTGGCACGTTCACCGCATCCATCAGCTTGTTCATATGCTTTATGTAAGGTTAGTCCACCTTTTCGTGACTCGTCACCACACTGTAGCTGGACCTTGCTCTGTGATCCACTTGTTGTCTTGCGAGACAAGTCCAAATTTCACTTTTAGTATTCACTATGTGCCTCCTTGACATCCTTCACTTCCACTGTCGAATCTTCCTCCACCCACTATGACATATGTGCTGCTCGTCAGCAAGAAAAGCAACTGAATGTTGAGTAACGATCTCGAGTGTCTATTGTTGATTGCTGATGCTCTCACCCGCTGTCCGCTGTCTAAAGGATGTGGTCTGTCTGGCACCCTACTCGACTCAATTGCTTGGTCAGCATTGTATGTATATTGATGGCCCTGCTCACACATCACTAGTCACTTACGATCTTCTTCCATAGGTGCACTGCGGAAAACATACTAGGGCAGGTTTAAGCAAGGTACAAATTCAATCCTCGTCGTCTGGCTACTATACAATTCTACTCTCATGCGGTTACCTTCTGCCCTGGGCACTTGGTACTCGCTCCGAGTCACTGATACCCGGCATTTTATTATTGTGCCTGTTTCCTGATACATAATTGAGCAATACAAGGGATCACTGGCTCAGGCCTATCACGTGCTCGTCTTTAGCGCCATCACTCGGGACAGCTAAGATGAAACCGCCTGGGCGTTCTTCAAGCGTGCAAAAGCAGATAGCAGGACTCAGAGCTATTGTGCTGTATTGACATGAATCTATTGGATCTTTTCTTCCTGTTCGACCGAGACCTATCCTTTCAACCACCGAGTCTAATTGCTGAGTTCATTCTCCTGTTGGTCCTCTTCTGCCCATCCCAGACAACTTGACGCTCACACAATTCATTCTGGATTGCCAGCATCACATCAAGTCCATCCACAATGACCATTCTCCCTGGATAATTGACTGCGGGAAATTGGTCCAGGCTACCACGGTTATCAGTCACCTGGGTCCCTTAAAGTTCTTGATCGGTTAATCCTTAGGACCCATCACGACTCGGATTTCCATTCGATTGATCGAGCCAAAGCTGTGTATGTCATCTGCCAAGTATATAGGCCTGCTACCATATCAACAGTTCGGTAAGAGTTTAGCGACTCAGTGGCCATGAGTGTCTCTGACCCTGCCAATCTGTCAAAGCAGCCTGCCATCAAATTTCTCGTAGGGAAGCCCAGGGCTGTTATGTTTGACGTGGGCTTTTCCTCCGCTTCCCCCCTGAATTGGGAAATGGCTGTGCGGGAAAAGTCCGAGATTTTGATCATTGCGTCCGTCTGGCCCCGTACTGTCGAGCGAGCCTTTACTCGGGCTATCTCGTGTCGTCTGCCTCTCCACGTCTTCTTACGGTTCAGAAGGGTCGCGTGGGTGCAGGATCCTATGGATATCCTTTGCTTGCCCAGGATCATGGTGTCAACATGTATACTTTATCCCATTGAAGAAACGAAGAAAGCTTAAAGTACGGATAGCAAGATAGTACATGGTCAATTTAACGGAAAGCGAGTGGACATTCTGGTACAGTATCGACAACGGTTAAACGTATGCCCATCCGCCTCTCAACTGATGTGCAACATGGGGGAACCATCTTCCCGTCTCCGCATGAAAATTCGCGTCTCGCCTAGTATCTCCACGACGTCCTGGTCACCGAGCATAGAATCACCCCCAGTGCGGTGCATCTTACCTCTCGTCCTGACCGTCTCAGGTTCTAGATCTCTCTCTACCTCCTCTATATTACCAGCTGATTGCCCGCCGGCCTTCGCCTGTGCAAACCGTGCGGGTAGCTCTGATTCGTGCACGGCGGCAGCAATATTGATGAGCGTAAATTCAGCGCCCTGGCCTGGCCGGAAGTGCGCAAGGATGATCACTCCAGCGAGGAGCGCGAAGACGGCAGTTGAAACAACCAAGTTCGGGATGGACGCGGCGAAAACGATCTCAGTGGTGGAGATGCGTCCAGGTACGTACGCGGTGCCGAGGTAGCCCGCAAGATAGGCTATGCAAGAATGATCACAATAATGATAAGAAAGGGAACGGAAGAGAGGGGGAAAGACAAGAACGAGCAAACGTACATTTTGCCGCAGACTGTATTACCCGGTTGTATCTCTGCGTAATGTCCTTGATCGGCGCAGGAGTGAGCGTGGCCACGGTGCCGAGTGCCGCGTCGGTCCCAGGTAGATTGTCGAACTGCGACTTTCCATACAGGACATCGCCTTGCACCTCGGATCCCAGTTGGCTGTACTGCACACGGGTTCCGGAGAGCAGGCCAGCACTTTGTGTGAGCGACATCGTTGCGATCGAAAACATGGCAGTCGTCTGGAGGGGGTTGAGGTTTCCCTGGCGTGTCAGCGCACGACCGGCTGGACGTGGCTGTACAATCAAGGAGCCGTGGCCATCGTTTCGCACCTCGCGCGTTTCAATCGTGATGTTGGGGTTGCACGTCAAGATAGCCATTGTCCACGATTGGTCAGTCAGAGCGATGGTGAACGTCGTATCAATGCCCGTAAGGTCTAAGGTGATGTTGACAGGTGTGCTTGCTAAGCAGCCTGATTTGCACTGGCCCAAAAGGAACACTGTTGATCCATCAGAAGCAGGGGCCTGTGTGGTGTGGTTGGTCACGGAAGACGTAGGGTTTAGAACGGTAGCGAAAGGACCGTTCTCGACACTTGCTAGAAGACGAGGTATTGTCAACTATAATTACAGAAATCAAACTCGAACACCCACGTATATCTGCCCCGGTCACCTGGATGTCTAGATTGAAGTTGGGGAGGTATGCCGTTGCAAAGTATTGACTGCTATCCGCTGTCGAATTGACTGGGACCTGTACAGTAGTGGTAAGATTCGTGGTGGCCCAGGAGCATGTCGGGTTGACCCCGATCACATCAGTCAACCATCTTGCGGATGTCGTCGTATCCAAATCAAGGGGCAGAGGGACAATGTACGCCTCATAGTCCGGCTCCTGGGCCGACATATGTGCTACCCCAAATGAGTACTGGACGCCAAGTTCCATCTCGGCCCACGTGATGGACGCTGCCGTATCAGACTTGAGAGATGCGTTGAATGCCGGTCCTTGAGGGTATGTTCCACTAAAGATAGTGAGATGAGAAAGGTACGTCCAGAAGGTGGTATATGCACTTTAACACGCTCTGCACGTTCACTGCTCCGATAGCAAATGCCATCAACTCTCCATCAGATAGGACGCTTTCAACTGTCACTATCCACGATAGAGTGAGATCCGCCTTAACAGCATTGTGCACGACTTACATGCACCCGGGGCAAGCGTTGTTATAATCATAATCAAGAGCGAGGCAACGATTCCCAGCATATAGTGGTTAGAGCACGTATTCCTCCATACTGCCATCAACATGTCAATATTTCCAAAGGTTGGATTCGAGATGTAGTTGACTGTTTCTAGCGGAACGCCTTGACTACGAATGGCGAGGACGCGGAAAAATTCTTCGCTCTGCAGATCGAGTACATGAGGGAGTTTGTTCACCGACACATCGCCCCTACCTTTAGGGAGGAAATGATACGGCCGATCGGGACAAGCGCAATCGAGATGACAAGGATAGTGATAGCAGTAATGCCGCCTTTGATGGTAACTATAAAATTTGGCATAAGATTTCACGAATGAATACGCAGGAATGTAGTACCTACCAAGATGCTCCGGTGTAACAGCATAAAGGCCGTATGTGGTGACCGGTACCACCTTGCCACGAACAGTATAACAGAACGCGAGATAACCGATGGCGACGAGTGGAAAGAGTGCCATCTCAAGAGGCGCGAGGGTGTGCCATAAGGAAACAGGCGGTGAGCTTTTTTTATGTGACCGGGGATGTAAGGGTGTGAGGGACACTGCGGATTGCGACTTTGGCAGGCCGTCGGCCTCAGAGGAGTCTAACGCAAAGTAGATGTGAGGTATCTTTAAAATGTTGCTTGAACGATGAAGTGGTACCTTTGGGTAGGGATTTTATGGGACTGAGAGGGTAGTAAGATGGCGCTGTCATGGACGCCTGAAGTCAGCTTGAAGAAATACTTAATGAACGAGTGTGGGTTGGCCTAGAAGGTCAGGTAAATGGAGACAACACTGAGATCGTATCAGGTAGTGATCCAGAGAGCACGATACATACTATCAGCACCAGAGGGTGATGGGGAGAAATTTACACAAGGATGAAGCTCCCGCCCTCCCACAACCTTTCAATCACGACTGCTACCAAACACCCAGAATGGGGATAGTGTTGGGGTAATCCATCACGAGTGGTCGCCAAGCTTGTCAAAGTTCCGGCTGTGCTTTTGGACCCGCCGGCTAAACCCACCGTCACCAACTTCTTGAGCAACCTCAAGAATTATGTTTAGAGAGCAACTCGGAGGACTTGCAAACCTTACCGTGCTGAACGGCTTACATATTACCACTTGGACGTCAGATTGGCCGAAACTGGTCCGTTTAAAAAGGCATATTGTATCCCAAGCCCATCAGGCTCGAGGCTCAATTTATTAGTGATCGCTATACCTACACGACCGGTGAACGTTTGAAAGTTGATCGATGATCTATGGCTAGTGATGGTACCGACGAGAAAAAAATAGTCGGCAGATAGGATCCATTAGTGGATTGATCAAAGAGAGTCAGAGTAAGCGCCGAATAAACAAGGGAATAAGTTACCGGCATAGTATCTAGTTGCCGGCTCATCACATTTCAAACTTCGGGGCAAACCTGAGCTTGAGAAATTGGCAATGGCAATGCGTTGCAGCGGAGCGCATGAGATCTCGCTCCAAAAGGCGAAGTAGATTTTGCGATCACTAGGGGTGATATGACAGTGAGCTACTTCAAGGCTTTCTCTTTGGACCCTTGTTATAAACCTCGTCTGAAAAGACCCGCAGTGATTGTCTCCCGCTGTTCGCAGACATAGGATTATCTGCCCGACGTGCAGCCCTGCCGCCCCTGCGGTTAGCATACACTTCCATTTATTAGATCACAAATACCGAGGAACCATGATGCTCCTGTCACTTCTTCTCACTTCGGTGTTCCCGTATGCCGAGGCAAATTCGGGCAGTAAGTGTTCGTCTCTAGGACCGTATCTCCCTTGCTGACAAGGCTGATTCCATGTGCGCAGCATGGGGCACCCTTCCAATGAACGTCATGCCCTATCTCACAGAAACTTCCTTTCCTTCCACGGTGCCAATACTCTTCGGGACGCCCCCTCAGCAGATGAACCTCACAGTCGGCGTAGCAACTGGGCTTCTTGTTACCTACGCTTATGACTGTGTCCTCTGCGCTGGGAATACATTGTACGACTCGACCTTGTCATCAACGTTCAAGGTATGTTTCTATATTGTCCTTCCCAGGATCGTTGTGCTCGTCTCGGTCCGTCTTTTTTTTCTCAATATTCAGTTATAGACAAACAATACGCCCTGGTCTGGCTCTACTCCATCGTTCAGCGGGGTGGATGTTTCCGACACCGTTGGCTTCGCGGGTCTTCTCAGTAACCCAGAGCAAACCTTCGGTAAGGGGACTCGGTCACCGTCAATTCAGGCAATTGGCCACGTTCATTAAATATAGCCCCGGCCTTTGACAGTAAATATTATTGATGGCTCTGACCAAACTTTCGCTTCTTCAATCTGGAATGGCCATATTGGCCTCTTTCTTGATCCGCTCAACGCTACCATCATCGCGGCACATATTCTGACTCACCTGCACCAGTCGTCCTCTCTCCTCAACCCCGTCGTCGGCATGCGGTTCGGCCCCGCTAATCCAAAGATTACGATCGGGGCACTTGACCCAAATGACTACGAAGGAACAATCAACTGGGTAGAGATGGACCAGAACCCTGATGCCAATGGCGATTACTTGAACACGTTCCCTTTCGACGGCGTGAAAGGTTACGACAATCAATTTGTACCGTACTCAGGAAGTCTGACCGCCGCACTTGATTCTTGTAAGTTTGTTTGTGCGCGACATAAATGCGTTTTTAGCCGTCAAAGGCTGACTGTTTCTTCTCCCTTCGTTGTTCAGTCTTCTTGTCTATCGCGCTTCCCGACGTGGACCTTTACTTTGACAATGCCAACTCGACGGGTCCTGTCCCACGACCCATCGACCTCGTCAACGGCAGCTCAATCGTTGAATACAACTGTAACTACAGCTCTTCTGCTAACGCGGGAAAGTCGGGTCCGCCTCAATCGCCTTACGTCGCGTTAACGACGACAATCAACGGGGTCGACTATCCGATCGACTCCACAGGAAACTTGTTGAGACCTCAGGGCCCTGCATCCACCGTCGGGTTCTGTCCCGTCGGGATTACCAACAGAAGCGACACATTACAGCCGAGCGTTGTGCTCGGTCTCCCGTTCCTACGGAGCGTCTACGTGTGCGTTCTATTATTCGTTCCATTATCCTGTCGTTATGACGATCCTCATATCTACACCATCCAGCGCGTACCGATTCCCGACGGATGGCTGTCCGGGATACTATGGGTTCGCCTTTCCGTCGGGCGCAAACCGAACCCGGGAACAAATCTCGCAAACACCAACAGCGACGCCGACCAATAGCGCGCAGTGCTTGGCCCTCGCTAAGCCTACCTCGACGCCGACGGCCAATGTCGTGCTAGCCCAGGAAGCGTTGGCCGGTAAAAGTACGTATGGGATTTACGGGGGACAGGGAGGCCAAATACGGTTGGTGGGTGTAGACGATCTCCCAAAGGCGGTATGGAATCGGACGGCGGTATCTACGTGAGGGACAGTGAAGTGTCGAAAAAGAGGCGGCGATTTAACGTCTCTAGTTTTGGGAAGTTGGCCTACGGCGCATATGCTTGTGACTATCCCGGGTCATGCATCATCGTCGCACTCATTTTGCGTTGACATAAAAGTTTCGTTGATTCATCGTAAATGCAAATTTCACTCCAAGTTGCGACAAGAGTAAGGTCACTCGTAGTTCAAGATGCCAACGGTGCGTACATTATTTGGCTCGACGCAAAACTGGTAGTAGCGTTCCCAGTGCGGTAGTGGTGTAGGGCAATGTGAGTACAAGATAGACATTGACGACTATGTCCGAGTTATACGTGCAACCTGTGATATTGACATTAGTCTTCTAATCTGGACAAACTGGAATGCACGCACTGATCAGATATCCTCGCAGGGCACACTATTAACATTTTTGAGTGGACCACGTTGACAAAGGAGTTTATGGAAGTTGGTCCAACACAACTTCCATCTCGTTCACGCGACCATCGGCAGAACTCGAGGAGAACACATCGGCGCCGGAAGCCAGTGACTCTATGAGAAGTGCCAGGCGCGATGGGCCAAGATTCGGTTCCTGTGCGCGATGGAGTGACACTTAGCCCGAAAGCGCTCTCGTGTCCATAGGGTCACACACCTTGCGTATCTGCTCGAGATCGTCTTTGAAACCATCAGCGATACACGCCATCCAGAACTTGCGAAACTTTTCCTTGAGTGCTTGCTCGCTCTGAGGTGCATCCGGTGGGATAAAAGGTGGGATATCAACGTTAGGCGGCGGAGAGGGCGAATCGCGTTGTGGAGGGTGTTCAAGACGTGTAGATTTGGACGACGGCGCGGGGACGTCGGAGTCTACGTCATCTGAATCCGAGTCGTCCTGTGAGTCATGGGAGGCAGAAGAAGAAGCGGATGGGGAAGAGTTGTCTTTTGATCTGGCCGGTTTTAGGATCGTCACGGTCTCTATCGGTGTCGACACGTCAGAAGAAGTATCCTCCTCTGACGAGGATGGATCTGACACGACCCTTCTCTTTCTCTTTCTATTTCGTTTTCTCGTTGGCTTTGGTGCTTTTGCTTTCGGTTCCATCGTGAAAACGCTCGTACCCTGAGGATTATGTAATCATCAGATGTGCGAAAGCGAAAGAAGCGCTCTGGCGACGCTGCGCTCGTGGTACACGAAGCAGCACGGGTTGCATTCAAGTCGGCCGTTATCTCCGACGATACACCTTCGTAAGTAATAATCTGATATATCACGAGCATCAGAAGGATGACTTCAAAGAAGAAATCATCTTCAAGTGTCCTGCTGGCCTAGTAAATCGAGTCTGGAAATCTGTCCAACATGGCAGGTTTCCCTCCCGGAATCACTCTAATCTTTGCAAATGTCCCCCGCATGTTACTCCCTTTCGCTCTAACAATCAGTGGGATTAAACTCTGCAAATCACTCTTTGGCTTATCCCTACCCGGTTGGCTCTATGTACCTCTTTCCATCGCGTCTCTGCCACTTGCTCTAGTTGGCAGATTGGCATATGCGGACCTCCGCAATAAGCAACAAGCCAAGTTACACGGTGCTTTCTTGGCGCCATCTGTGCCAAACAAGTGGCCAGGTGGCCTGGACTTGCTTATCTCCATGCTAAAGAATATCCGAGAGGGTTACATGGGTTGGTAATTGTCTCATGAAAGTAGTTGAATGCCCCCCTCACTCTTAGCAGGAGAAATATTCGAGAAACTGTGTAGGGTGCATGGGAACACGATCACTTTCGACCTCCTTTGGGAGACGAAGGCAAGACCATCTTCGTCTCTCCCAAGCTGCTAACGGCTTAGTCAGGCTCTAGCTTTTTACAATCGAACCCGAGCATATCAAGGTAGGCCCACCGTTGTTGGCTGGTATTCGGCTTACGGACGTTACCAGACAATCCTTACGTCCCAATTCAGCTCTTTTGTAAAAGGTAGAACGAGGATGAATACTGTGATGATGATTATGCTTAGAAATTATTCGAGGACCTTTGCATCATGAGACTTTTGATTCCCTTCTTGGGATTGGTATCTTTAATTCTGATGGTGAGCTCAGACAATGATCCGCAGCCGGTATGATGTCGACTGATGTCATGTCATGTAGGAGATATATGGAAGTGCGCTATCCACCTACTGACATTACGACAGACTAAATCTCTATTTCTACCAGACTTCATCGGTCGATGACTCGTCCGTTCTTCACTAAGGAACGCATTGGGGACTTCGAGATGCTTGATAAATTCACTGAGGACGCCCTAGGCCAGTCGAAAGCGAGGCTCCAGGAGGGATATCCAATTGATTTCCAAGTATACACCATATATGGCACGTCTGGTCATGACTTCTCATGCGTTGGATCTAGGATATGGTATCCCGTTTTATGCTCGACTCGGCAACGGAATTCTTGTTTGGCAAAGATGTCCGCTCACTTTCTGCTGGGCTTGTTTACCCACCAAGGTCACCACTTGCTGCCCGCATGACATCCAAGACCCACCCTGCGAACGTGTTTGCCCAAGCATTCCTTCAAGCTCAATTAGCTACCTCATATCGAATCCGAATGGGTGGTTCCTGGAAGTTGGGCGAATTTTGGGGCGATCGTGTCAAGAAGCACATGCAAGTATGCGACAAGTTCATCGACCCGATACTGAAAGATGCCTTGGAAAGGAAGAAGTCACGGAAAGAGGCCGGTTCAATTTCTGAGAACAACAAGCAAGTCTCGAAAGAGGAGACGTTGCTTGACCACCTTGTTAAATCTACCGAAGGTAAGACCCTTTAAGAACGATGTCGTCAACCCCCCAGGTTTCTGAATCCTGGTAGATCTGAAGATGATCAAGGACGAAATTCTGAATGTCTTGATCGCAGGGCGCGACACAGTGGGTACATATTTTGTAGCTAAATCAGAATGATGTTTATGCTGCTCGTTTTATGATAGACTGCGACCACCATGGCATGTGTTGTGTGGATGCTCTCTCAGCACCCTAACGTACTCGACAAACTTCGCAAGGAGATCTTGTCTGTGGTTGGTAATTCCAGGGGACCCACATTAGAACAATTGAATGAAATGAAATATCTGAAGGCAGTCATCAATGGTACGTCATACCGAGTTTTGTGGGGTTATTCGCTGATCTGAGGTGCGCGAAGAAACCCTGCGACTGTATCCTCCTGTGTAAGTTGGTATCTTTGCGATCGAAGAAGCAGGACATTGATCTGGTTGTTCCTTAGCCCATTCAACTCTCGGTTTGGCTGCTTGTACTCCCTGTTGTAGCCCAGCTCATGTGTTTCCCATAGAATGAGCGTCGCATCGGTGGTTTTGCCTGCTGTCAGAGGGGGAAACCCAATTTATGTTCCTCCAAACACCCGGTAAGAAAGAATTAAAATTATTCTCACCATATTAAGACAAGATATTATAGTACCCCTTACTCGACCTTTCTCATGCAACGAAGGAAGGACCTTTGGGGGCCGGATGGTGAAGATTTATTATGATATCGTCGAGTCCAACACTTGCTTACCTGCGCTCTGGCAGCGCACGAATTCGACCCAGATCGCTTCCTGGATGAGCGGCTTCAGAAGTATCTGACACCCAACCCTTCCATCTTTATGCCATTTGGCGTTGGTCCAAGAAGCTGCATGGGTCAACAGGTAGTGTCGTCTAAGATGTTTTGTTCTAACCTGCTAACTAATGCTTGGCAGTTTGCATACAATGAAATGTCGTATTTCCTCACCCGACTGCTGCAGACGTTTTCCTCGATCTCGCTCGCAGAAGATGTGCAGACCCTGCCTCCCGCAGAGTGGGCCAAAGATCCGGGACGAAAGGCTGTAGAAAAAGCAATCATCAGGTGTCACCTCACCACGTATATTCAGGTAGGTGCTCCGAAGTTCCGAACGTGACACCATGCACGAACGCTTACGACCGCATGTTCAGGGCGGCTTATGGGTTAGGATGGAAGAAGCGGGAGATCATCTGTGACGCTATTTCATGACATACATAGTATCTACCGTTTGGCTAGCTTGCCTCGCGAACGGTTGTACTGTCGGCTGATTTCTTATGTAATCAACATGGATAGTCTCGGAATGTGATCAACTTTAGTTTACCGGCATCATCCACAACCTACACGATGAGCAACAAGGTCGTCGGCATTCTTGGTGAGTGTAAGCCTTCTCTTGTTTTGAGAATCATTCCGCGATGTCCTCACCCATGCTTGCAGATCAGCATGCTCGACTCTCTTCCGCTTCGAAAAGTGTTTGACATATATAAACCGTTACAGGTGGTGGCCAGCTCGGCCGTATGCTTGCAGCGTCTGCATCACTGCTCAATGTCGACGTCGTCATCCTCGACGTAGGCGAATCAGCACCCGCGAAACAGATCCTCGCGCCCCGCTCACCCGGGCTGACACATATCGACGGCTCGTTTGCCGATCCCGAAAAGATCAAACAGCTCGCTAGCAAAGTTGACGTCATCACCGCAGAGATCGAGCATGTTGACGCTAGCGTGCTCAAAGAGATTGAGTCGGTGCCAGGTCCCAAGGCCGTCATCCATCCGAGCCCGTCCACGATCGCTGTCATCCAGGACAAGTTCGAGCAGAAGACATATTTGCGTGGCAAGGGATGTTCTGTGTGCGAGTTCGTTCGAGTAGAGCCAAACATGGAGTCGATAGAGGATACAGCAGCTCGACTTGGGCTGCCTTTTATGCTCAAGAGCCGGACACTCGCGTACGACGGGCGAGGGAACTTTGTCGTTCGGACGGTTGATCAGGCGGAGGAGGCGCTGCGAGCGCTCGCGAACCGTCCGTTATACGCAGAGAAATTTGTACCCTTCGTCAAGGAGATTGCGGTCATGGTCGTTCGTACTGCTGACGGAGAGGTGACTTCTTATCCCATTGTTGAGACCGTTCACAAGGAGAGCATTTGCCACCTCGTCTTTGCACCACTGCGGAGCCACGATCCGCGTGTAGCTTCGCGTGCACAGCGCGTCGCAGAGGCTGCGATCAAGACATTCCAGGGCGCTGGTGTATTTGGCGTCGAGATGTTCCTTATGGAGGATGGTCCGTGTGCATCGACATATGCATTTCTCATCTCTCCAATATTTACCTACTCACTACGTCCCTAGGTACCATATTCATTAACGAAATTGCTCCTCGCCCCCACAATTCTGGGCACTACACCATCGAGGCATGTTACACCTCCCAATACGAGAATCATATACGTGCCATACTTGGGCTTCCTCTTGGGAGCACTGCTCTCAAAGTACCTTCCGCTGTTATGCTGAACATCATTGGGGGCTCCACCTTTATGGAACCAGTCCAGGAATTTACCGCTACAGCGCTCACTATCCCAGGTTGCTCCATCCACCTATATGGAAAATCCCAGTGCAGGCCAGGCCGAAAAATGGGGCACGTCACTCTCGTCGCAGACTCTGATGCTGAACTCCGCGCGCGTCTCCGTCCCCTCCTATCTGCCCTCCCCATTCCTAGCACGCAAGCCGAGATCGATGCTTATGCCGAGCCCTTGCCGGACCCAGGGAGCGGTCATCCGAGTGCACACCCGATCGTGGGCATCATCATGGGTTCAGATTCGGACCTCCCGGTACTCCTTCCTGCGGCCCGGGTCCTCGACCAGTTTCGCGTCCCATACGAGCTCACGATTGTATCTGCGCACCGTACGCCCGATAGACTGGTATCGTATGCACGTAGTGCACGCGCGCGGGGACTGCAGGTCATCGTTGCTGGCGCAGGCGGGGCGGCACATTTGCCAGGGATGGTAGCGGCAATGACTAGCCTCCCGGTGGTCGGTGTTCCTGTCAAGGGGAGTTCGTTGGACGGGGTGGATTCGCTGCATAGCATTGTGCAAATGCCGGTAAGAACCCCGTCTGCAATCGATGTCACCTCACTCACATGCGCTTTTTTATTTGCGTGATGGGCCTTCGTGACACAGCGTGGTATACCGGTAGCAACAGTCGCTATTAACGGAGGAATGAATGCGGGTTTGCTTGCCGTGCGAATTCTCGGCGCGGGTGTACCGAATCTCTTTACGGAGATGGAAGGATACCTTGAAAACCTAGAAAAGGAGGTGTTAGGCAAGGTAGACAAACTCGCCGAAGTTGGGTGGGAAAAGTACGAGGTGAAACGGTAGGGCAGGCCGGGGATCTAGTACCATACCGTGACGATGTGGTCCGACTTTGTTCCGATCTGTGGATATGACCAGAAAAGGGCCATTGCTGTCGTCAGATGATCCCCCTTTATCTGACTGAGGCATGTATGGTCTTCAAGACGAACATATCGCATATGAACTTGAGTGCGTCGCAGCATCCGGGCTCAATTTATGTAATGGCCGACCACTCCTGAGTACCAACTGCCAGTGGAACATTAAATTTGCGGGTACTTATCTCCAGACTGTTGGCAAACAATCATGATCATGATATCACGCGAAAAGCATTATTTCGGAATGCCGCAATATGCAAGCCGTCGGGAGCGTCAGGTCGATCATCCGAAAGCAAGTGGCTGCCTTTTCCACCATAGCAGCGTCCGCGCGCGTGAATAAAAGATGCAAGGAGGACGAGTAGTAAGTAGTTGAGGTTGCCCTTCAATCACTGGCATGACAATACAGCTTATGATCAAGTTGTCCCACAAATTCTCATGTTAAACTATGTAATCTAAGGTTCAACGTTCAACGTTCAGGCTTACGTATGAAACAGTCACCCAACTAAGTTCCGTTTTGCGTTGCGTTCTAATTTTTTTCCCCGCTCAGATGAGCATCACCATCACTCAACCGTATATCAGTTTGATTTGTACATCATTCGATTCGTTGATAGCCGCAGATGCTGGCTTCTCATTCAAATTATATATAAGTTCTGTAGGTGGACGTTTCACCGCCTCCCTACTACCAAGGCTACAATGCGATTCATTATGACAATCATACTTGTGGTCATTGGGAGACTGGTTGCTCTGGCTATTGCAAAACCTATACCAAACTGGGGGGCGGGTGGCATATTAGCCATACCGCTCACCAGACATTCACCCTCCCTGAATTCCAACCCAAGCATCCGAGTGGATCTAGACGCAATCAGTTTTCATGGTATATCAGTCAGGGAGTATGTGAAATAAACTGTTACACTGACATCTGGTCTGCTCAATCTGTTTTTTTATTAGGAAAATCCTTAGTGGCCTAGATAATTATGAGATGAACATGGGGACAATGCATCCTTTAGCTGTGAAACGGGACGAGTCTGGACTCGGAACGCGTGGCGCTAGCATCGCGCTGGCTCGGAGCACTTATGGACGTAACATTTGGATGGGCGAGATTTCGATCGGCACTCCTTCCAAGACCTTCCAGGGTAAGTTCTCCTCGTATCATTCTACTAAATGTTTACTCTAATCTACGTCACAGTCCATATCGATACTGCTTCAGCGTAAGTACTTTTCTTTAGTTCAGAGAGCTTTATTTGTTCAAGTCAACGCAGTGATATGTGGGTGCTGGAGACTGGCTGTGGCGGGAGTCTTTCCGGAGATCAAAATTTCTGGAATCCCAGTTCGTCCGAATCTGCTAAGAACCAGCATCGGTCATTTCAGCTCAGATATTCAGAGGGAACCATTGTCAAAGGTGATCTGTATACTGATAATGTAACCATGGCTGGATTCACTGTATGTTTTGCATCGTTTATGAGCATGACCACCAGGTTCTGACGCCAAGCTAGGCAAACCCTCAGACCTTTGGTGCTGCAACATACTTCATTTCTCGGCTACAGAACAATGCAAATGCAAATGGTTTGTTGGGATTGGCGTTCTCTTCCATCTCGGAATTTCGTGCTGCTCCGCTGTTTGAATCGCTTTTTCGTCAAAATAGACAAATCAATCCGATATTCTCATTGAAACTCTCTTCTTCTGGGGCTGAGATGTTCGTCGGTGGAATAAATGGTATGCTGTACAACGGTGACATTGCATATGCACCCGTAACATATCCTGTGAGTCATATAAAATGGTAGATCAGAGTGGGTGCTGCTGACATTGGCATTTATGTAGGCATTCTGGCAGGTGTCCATGGACGATGTTCGTGTTGATGGTAATATAATCCTCAAAAATATACCTGTTATTTTCGACACTGGTTCAAGCTACGTCTATGAAGATTGGAACCGGGTTTTGGAATTGTACAGACGCCTTGGTGGTACGCTCAAGGAACGTAAAGGCTTTGGTTATTATTATCGTGAGTTCCGGCAATGGCGTTCGGTACCTCGTCTTTATTGACACTCTGCAGTACCGTGCGACTCTTTCCCAACAGTTAGCTTTACCCTCGGTGGCAGGACGTTTGAAATCTCTCCCGAAGCTCTCAGACTTGATCCGATTGAGGAAGGTTCTGCCAATTGTTTCAGCGCCATTGTCGCCGATGGCTCGTCTATCGGTGAGATTTCATTTATCGCTTCCCGAACCCCCTTTTGCGTTGCTCGATGTGATGATCACTAGGCTCGTTCTGACTATATGGCCTAGCATATTGGACCATTGGGATGACTTTTCTGCAAGGCGTATACAGCGTGTTCGACTACACTGCTTTGCGGGTCGGGTTTGCTGACCTCGCCTGAATTGTCCCGAATGTTCCTGATATACTGCATGTATTGGATAATGTTTAAAGGAGAGTTCGCGGTAAAAACGTCGGAGGGGTTAATCTTGGGTAGGGGCAGGATAAAGGGCGCCGTGGATGCTTTCAAACTGTATAGTATTTACCTGATATGAAATGTCAAACAAAACCGGTCTGTGCAACGCTCACATCTTCTTCCTCCCGAACACACTCCATGACAGACACCAAACCGCACTCAGTAGACCTATTTGGGGGAATAACCAACTCACCATCTACCCCAACCTACCACTCTCTCCAGCTTTCCGATACACGTCATGACCTCCCCGTCGAAACCTGTGAGTAAGCCCGGGTTGTCAATGGCGAGATCCGCGTATGCAACATTTGAAGTGATCGGAAGCTGAGAATTAAGTCGGGAAGACGCATCGGCGCGCGTGGACTTGTCCCGGGCCATGAGACGTTGAAGTTAGAGTTCTGGAGAGCTAGAGGGGGCGAGAGGTCGCCCAGGTGAGCCTAACACAGGGCGATGACAGAACAGTAGCCCGACATACCAGTGCGCGACGACGACCTTTCCCATCCATTCGAAAAAACCCCTTCGATCAGTAGCGGCACGTCCACCAAGACCAACTTTTTGCCTCTCAGCCAAGTCTCGAGGACGCCCCAAGGATGGCGCGTGTCACAGCAGGGTGTACAATCTCGTTCAGGATTTCCCGCTACTTGGTATCATTGAAAATGATGTTGCTCAGTTTCTCGCGGTCGATAGGGCGAATGTGCCAGTCTCGCTCGGCCTGAGCTTGAGCTTGACGGATTGGTAGAAGGGGCCACGAGTACGCCCGTCCCGAAAGCCTTGACAACTTGCTTGTGCCAGGCTCGACGACTCGCCTTGCAATTACATCTGCGTCGATGACTGGGATACCAGTGCGCCAACGGCTGACTTTCCAGTTGCTATGCCACCTGTGAGAATGTCAAGATTTAGAGGGGGAAGCCAAGTCCCGAGCACGCAGAATTTGGGTGCTGTGGGGTCACGATCGACCGCTGAGTTCAGATTCAAGTTTGATCGATTAAAGCCTCCCTTCAATGGAAACTACTTCCTCACTGTTTTCTCAGTACTAATTTCCTCGACGCTGGATGAGATAATCATGAAAAAGCGAAAAACCTGAGCTTCACGTGAGGGCGGACCGTGTGAAGCCCGGTTGCTGTGATTGGAGAGCAGAGAAGCGAAGTAGTACAAATACAAACGGCGCCGAGAGCGAGATGAGGCACGCGAAGAGTGACAAATACAATGCGGACGAAAAACGATACAAAACCCGACGCAACATGCGAGAACGTATGAGCACAAGGGCGGGAGGGCAGGGGCGCGAAAATGAAGTGCGAGCGACTAGGATTGGATGACGCTGGCAAGACGGGAGCGGATCAGCTAGGCACTAAAAACAAATATTAGAGAGAGCTAACCTGGCGAGACGACGGGAGCGGATCAGGAGGGATGGAACCCGAAAGCCGACATCTCACCAGGCAGGAATAGGAGGCTGACGACAGAGGGACCCGAGCCACAGGTGGCTCGTGCGCGGACCGCAAGTCCTCGGAATTAGATAAGTATAAATAAAATTTAAACACTAATAAATCCACAATGTAATACGTAATCAAATTGGACATGACAGTCAGCTTCCTCTGGTCGTCCGAGTCGTGCATGATCCCCGTTACAGCCTCCAATCATCAATATGTTGCCAGTTCCCGGACGTTGAATGTTGAACTTCTGTCAACATACTTGCTCATGGACACCGGAGATTCTGGTAACCACATCAGCCGAAGATGTTCCTTATTTTGTTGCCAGTGGACAAGCCACGTCTCAGGGACGGCCAATCAATCGAGCCTGGTGGTGCTATAGTTCACGTGCGGAAGCTCTTATGATCTTCTCTACCTAGCTTGAAAACTAGGATCCGCGTAGCTCTTCCCTTCACCTGATCGCGATGCCCTGAGGTGGCTTCTTGGCTTTTTCAACTTTGCACCACGCGTTGTTACCTTGATTATTGCACACGTCGCCCCAATTCTAAAATGTACGGTCATTGACACGAAAATTTTTGACACAAGGCAGTTATTCCAACGGCATCTCCCATACTGCACCAAGTAACAGTCGGATGGGTCCATGGTCACGGCTCCAGCACAGACCAGTTACCATGATACAAGCACCATCGCCTGAGACCTTCGGGCGACGGTGTTTGTATTATAATAACTGGTCTGTTAGCTGGCAATGCCCGACATACGTTTGGACTTGACTTGACAGCTCTACCAATTTTTCCCCTCTTCGTATCTAAGACGACGGCCCTGATGGAATGGCATGCGGCGTCGTACACCTACAAGCTGACTCCATGTTCCTATGCGACTAGGCAAATATGCCTCGACAGACTTCACTTCACCCGGAATCGAGGACACGCTTCTCGCCTCTCCAACTTTAACTCGAGACTTCAACTCAGTTCGCAGTAGTCTGCATTTGACTGAAGGATAGCACCTGTGCATATAAATGTCGGGAGCATGGACATGGTGCAGCAGCTCTCAAGGTTCCTTTCAGCGTTCGCTGTTTCTCATTCCAATCATTTCGCTCTTCCGTCGCGCTGGTTCTCGACTAGATCTTTATCCCTCATTCCTTCTCAGAAATCGATGCATCCAATCAAATCAACAGCATGGGTTTCTTTAGCCCTTGCAAACGTTGCCTTTGCGCACGTCGCTATGTTTCACAAGGCGATGTACTGCTTCAACGTAAATTTTCAACCTTCGTACCGTAGCTGCAGCTCATCCCGTTGGTTATTCGATAGGGAACGGACCCTAATGGAAACCCGAATAACAATAATGCACCTGTTCAACCTCTTTGGGACCTCCCGTACGTCCAGTACTGGATGCATCACGACAATAAAGTAAGGGTTTTTCTTTGAATCAAGTACATGTTTATACTCATAGCGACCTAATAGTGCGATGAGTTTCCGCCCGAACCAGGCGTGTTCTTGGAACTGTAAGTTTATCTATTTCTGAGTGCAACTTCTTATCAAAGTTTTCCTCCTTTTACCGTTGCTCTCTTGGCTCTTGAAGTCAGGCTGGATCCACTTTCACGGCAGAGTTGGCAGTAAACCGTGCATTTACGACGTGGAATACCGATCCAAATGCTGTTATCGGCACGGGACTAGACGGGCAGAATTATACATCCGATTTCGGTTTCAGCAATGGCAACTGCATTACTGAGCCGAACAGTGAGTATTCCGTCTACATTGTCGCTCATATCTGAAGCTGGTTCAATTAGTACACACCCACAACTACACCACGGCTGCGGGTACTGCCATTGCTATAGCTTACAAGGTTCGTCCTCATTTTCGTGCTGCAATGTTTTTTTTTGTTATTGTTGATAATCGTCATCGCTATATCGCAGTCGGATATCACTCAAGTGGGAATAAAGGACCTTGTCGTTATCACCGTGGCCCCTAAGTAAGCCTTTTTTAGCCTCGTTGTCCCTCTCTCCTTCTCGACAGATGCGCTGACCGTTGTCATTTAGCTCCCCCTTTTTCCGCGTTGTTGAATACCCCATTCCTAGTGGCCTGCCTGAGTGTCCCGATGGGGGGTGCATCTGTACTGTAAGAAGAGGTTTCCCATATATGACTGTATGACCACTCATCACGATCTCGTTCTGGCGATTAACAGTGGCTCTGGGCAAGTGGCTGATCTAGACGCTCATCCATTACCTGCTGATCGAACATTCGTGTTTTAGAGTCCTGGTACCTGTGGTGAACCGAATATCTACATGATGCCCTACAAGTGTAAAGTGATCCCTGATTCGACGACGCCAAAGACACTTGGATCCCCGAAGCCGCCGGTCTGGTGCGGAGAGGATCCATCTCAGTGTGTCAAGGGACCGAAACAGATAATAATTTGGAATCAAGCGGAAGGAGACAACATCGAAGTTAGCGGATGGGACCAGTACGGACAAAACAAGGCCGCGGCCTACAATCCTACATGCGGTTTCTCGCCAGGTATGTACGCTTGACTTGCTTGTCTCATCCCCGCTATTTTCTGATCCGCTGACAAATTTTGTGAACGTGTGATCAGGTGCGCAGAATGACATCTTCGTGGAATCGGGTAACGAAGAGCTTGCACTGAGCCCCTCACTTACTCCAAGCTCCTCGACTACTCCAAGCTCTTCGCCCATTCCAAGCTCTTCTCCGAACCCGAGCTCTTCGCCTGTTCCAACCACCCCTATTCTAGACTCTTCACCTAGCCCAAGTAGTGTGCCGCCCAGTTATAGCTGGTCTTCCATTCCCTCGGGCTCTGGCTGGCCAGGGCCGTCTGGCGACCCCACTCCGTGCCAGGAACCCCAGCCTTCTAGCTCGGGCAATCCTGATCCCGCGACTCAGCGCTCGAAGCGCATGCTGCACCATCGCAGGGAGACACGCAATGTCTTTTGAATTAACACTTGAGGTGTATCCAAATCTGATGGTGGACTCCCCGTCGCTGCTGGTCGCCGACCGCTATTGAGTGCTATGTGACCTGCCTCGCACCCCATCCCCATCTCCTTCCATCTCCTTTCATCCCCCATCCTCTTCGCCCTTCGATAAAAAGAAAAGATACTGGTCACTGGTATTTGATTCTGCTGTATAGTTATACCCAGATCCTCCACTCTCGCACGACTAGCATAGTTCTAGCGTCGTTGTGTTACCCCCATTACAGACTGTATATACCCGTGCAAGCCGAGTCTTGCTGGCACGTATGTTCTTTGTTTCGACAATATTGATCTATTTATCTATCTATCCGCCTCTATATATGCGTGTAACGTGCGCACAGTTCAGCATGAATTATAGCAAAATAGGCGAGTGTTTAATCCCGATGTGAGGTAGTTCGATCGGCACGGACGAGCGGCCAACGGTCTTTTCTGAGGGAATGACAACGAAGGTCAAAAGTCAACAAACAAAAGGGCCAGAAAGAGGGTGATGCGGCAATAATCTGCCGACGGAGATGTGAATATATAATCGAATACCAAGGGAACATACATCTGAAACTTATCGATAATCGTGCCCCCCCCTCTTTTTTTCCCCCATCCCTCCCATTTTTCATTTCAAGTAAAAGAAAACAATCCCCCCGTCTGACTCCAGGGAGGTCGACATTGAACATCGCACTGTACCATGTAAGTCAAATGTGTGCACGACAACGATCAGATCCGACCTCTCTTCCCCGAGCGATATCGAGCTCACGATGCAAGAACGATCGAGCTTTGACAGTACAAGCAAGTTGTCTTCATCTCAGTCTATGCCCTCGTTACGGACAGTTGCACTCATTGTGGCACACCGCACCTGAAAATCAAGCCAGGTAACGGTGACAAGTCGGACCTATGGACAGCGTTTCACCAACTTGCTGGCGTGAATTCTTTTTGTGGTATCCAACCAAGGCCTACTACTATGGTAGTACACCCGACAGGTGACGGTCATTGTGGATGAGGTTAATTAGGCATATCAGGGACGACAGCAAAAGCGGTGTCTATCTACCCGCTTACATCTCGTCGTCATAGCACAATCGGATCTGCTATCCGAGACTGTCCCTATTGTCCCGGAGATTTTAGAGAAATCACTTGTGTAGTTGTTGGTAGGTAAACCTCCCCAGCTGATCGATCAGGTCCTCCAAAGCTGATTATCAGAGTCTCATGTGTATCCAACACACGAAACCCCATATAATATAATCCACATGATAGAAAGATGCTCACGCGTACAGGTCTCTAGCTCTCGAAACCAAACGCAATTTCCCGCCCACCTCTCGCGCCCCGCTTTCGCCGCCTCATCCTTGCAGCCGCAAATGGTAATACCTCCCGTCCGACACCAGGCCCCTTCCCCTCCAGTGCCTCAGCGATGCCTTCGGGAACCATCTCCCAACCAGTCTTCTCGATGATCGGCCCCACCGCGCCCTTCCAATCCCAATCCGTACCCCGATGTACCGCTTTCCGGAATAACTCGCCAAGAAGTGCCTTGTGAACAATCCGCGCCAGCGGTATGGGCGAAAAGAACTTGCGTCCCTTCGATGCCAATGACAGGTCTTCCTCGGTGCCGGTTAACATCGCGACGCTCGGCATGCGTAGGGGTTGTCGCCGCCGTCGCAGGGGAGTTTCATCAGTTGGATAGGAGAAAGGGGAGAGAGTGGGGATGCGGGGAAGGTCGTCATCGGTGCATCGAGTGTGTTCCCCAAGCGCGAGGAGATGAGCGATGGTGTCAACCCTGACAGAAGATGAGCCCTCAGGATCGCGGTGCCAGATACGGTCTAGGAGGGTGGTAATGTCCGGATCGTCGCCCGGGTAGAGATACACGAGGAAATCAACGAGACGGACAGAATCCTCAGGACAGAGGAGAGTGGCCTCGCGTTTCATGCGATGAAGGAGATTTACGATGACGATGAGATAAGTCTGCAAGTTGGGTTGGAAGCCAAAGGCGTGCAGAGTGGAAATGATGACGAATGCCGCAGCATAGTCCTCGCGCGCCATAAATGTCCGCAGGGCGAGATGGAATGCAGATACGGAGACAACGGTCGATCGGCTCGATGGCCGACCGTTGGTCTGTTCGAGGTGGCAAGAGAGCATCTCTCGGAAGAGTTTCCGAGGCGGAACGGCATTCTCGGGCCGTCTATGTCTTCGCGCAACGCGGGGATGGTCGAGCAAGTTGGTAGCACGAAAGAGCATCTTGTATGTGACGTCGTTGGGCATTAGAACACTAGATCGCCTCTCCATGAGAACGTGGTATAAAGCAAACGCCTCCTGATACCGCTGCTGAACGAAATTGGCACGGATGATGGCATTGAATACGCTCGCGTCCGGCGAGACGCCGGCCGATTTCATGCGGACAAGCACGTCCTGGATCGCCTCACCGTTCTTCGGGTCGATGTCGTTGAGCGTGCTGATAATTTCCGAGTACGGAGTCACGTCCGGCGAAATGCCTTGCGTGCCGCACGCTTCCTCGAAAACCTGGAGCCACTTTTGGGCGGCATCCAGACGGTCGGCGCGCATGTTGATGCTAGCGAGTTCACCAACGAGGTCAGGATACTCGCTGAGCGTTATTTGTCGGATGGACACAAACATGTTGGCAAGGTCGTCCACGAGTGCACCTGACGCATACTTGTTGTCGGTCAGGTAACGGATGAGGTCCAGGAATGCGGGGACGTCGTATGCGTTTTGCTCAAAGATTTTTTTAAGCGGGGGGGAAATTTCGCTGGGATGTGTCGCACGATGCGCTATGCTGAGCGCAGTCATGCGGAGAGAGAGGGCATGAACGGGGAGGAAGCCTTCTTTGAGCATGCGGTCATGGAGGGCGAGGGCGACATCGAACAGGTATCTTTCAAGGCAGAAGCGCATGAGACGCATGAATGCCATGGAGCGGTATGTGTTGTATAATTTGTCGTCTGAGAGTCTCGTCATGAGGTAGGACTCGAGCGTGTCGGCGCGAGGGGTGAGGAGAAGTCTGTCTGCGCCAAACAAGAGGGTGTTGACCCTCGCCCTGTGTATTTTCTGCGACACTTCTTGTACGCTGGGACTTGTAAGACGACGAACCCATGTGCATGTCTTGCGTGCAGGTCGCAGGAAAGAAAGAAGCTTGAGCATCTTAGTACTAGTAGTATTACAAAAGAGACCTGACCGTGACATGGTCACGTGCACCGCGTTTAGATATAAACCTCGTACCTCGAATGCTACAAAAGAAGTGTAAAATCGACTCATCTCTCCGCCGTTTTTGTTACTTGACTCGACACCGAGACAAATATATATGTAAAAGAAGATCCATATTGTGCCCTACAGCTACTACTACTTGTGTCACCTTATCCGTTGCGTCGCGTCTCCCTACTTCAAAATGCTTCAGCGAAGATGGCAGAGAACGACTCAAACTAGATCCGGTCCTATTATTTACACTAGACACTGATACGTACATAAAGAATCCGCTGATCTAACGGTACACTTCCAGCCAACGAACTTATTGTCTTGTTCACTGCGAACACCGCACGGGTGCCATGATCCAGCCGATCAGATCCATCCACCATGATATCGACGCAATTTTGTTCATACACTCGTCGTCCACTGCCCATATCGTCCCAATCACGGACCGGAACCCTACAAACTGCATCGCAGAATCACCTTGTCCGGATTCCCGTGTAGATAGTACATGACCGATCGTGTCCGGTGGCGTAACATTCCTATCTGGTCGGTCACACTTGTCACAGATCGATCACATATGAGCGCGTCTTTTCTCCTCTCAACCACCACTAGCAATGTCTACCGATCACGAAGAAACCCAATACCTCACCCTCATCAAACGTGTCATCGCTGAAGGTGAACCACGCAACGACCGCACTGGCACCGGCACACACGCCATCTTCGCTCCCCCCGCTCTCCGTTTCTCCCTCACGCATTCTACCCTTCCCCTCCTCACCACCAAACGCACGTACCTCAAGGGTATCATCGAAGAGCTCCTTTGGTTCGTACGTGGAAAGACGGACGCGAACCTCCTCTCCCAACGCGGCGTCAAGATTTGGGACGGAAACGGGTCCAAGGCATTCCTCGAGAGCCGTGGGCTGGGGCATCGCCGCGAAGGGGACCTAGGACCCGTGTACGGGTTCCAGTGGCGTCATTTCGGGGCACAATACGTCGATTGCGACGCAGATTATGCGGGGAAGGGCGTCGACCAGCTGCAGGAGTGCATCGACAAGATCAAAAACAACCCCACAGATAGACGCATCGTTCTCTGCGCATGGAATCCGGCAGGTGAGCGTCTGTCGTTCGTTTATTTGATGGGCGCTGCGTAGGCCGACACCGTGATCGCCTCACCAGCGATTCCCGAGATGGCACTCCCGCCGTGCCACATGATGTGCCAGTTTTACGTCCATCTGGCGTCCACCCCCGAGAGCAAGAACGGGCTGTCGTGTCTCATGTACCAGCGCTCCGCTGACCTCGGTCTCGGCATCCCGTTCAACATCGCCTCTTACGCCCTCCTCACACACATGGTCGCGCATATCACCGGCACCGAGCCGCGCGAGCTCATCATCCAGCTCGGAGACGCCCACGTCTACAAAGACCACGTCGACGCGCTCCAGACACAGCTCCAGCGGGAGCCGAGACCGTTCCCGACAATCCGATTCGCGAGAGAGATCGATCAGATTGACAAGTTTGAATACGAGGATGTCATAGTGGAGGGATATCATCCACATCCGACGATACCGATGAAGATGAGCGTGTAAAATGATACTAGGGAATATGTACTTCTATTGATACCCATGTAACTGCCAGATGCTCTATGTGGAATACAATGTGGCCATTTTGATAGCAAATGATAAGACGGAAGAAAAAGAAATCATGGCTTTTACACGCTGCTAGGCTTGGGGAGTATCAAACCCGCGCGGGGGGGCACTTTCAAATTACACTTGACGAAATCAGGATCGTCGAGGGACCATATTAATCCCACAAACGCATCTACCGACTGCGACTTCCTGTCTTGGGTCCAGGGGTGCCCGGAGGAATGTGGTATGATACACAGTTCCAGCGCGAGCCAAGGTCGTTCTCGACGATTGGGGGGATCGATCAGATCGACAACTTTGAATATGATGATATTGCAAGTAGAGGGATATAATCCACACCCGATGATACTAGGGGAATATGTATGTACTGTACCAACATGTAACATCTGGAATACAGTGACCATTGGCGAGGAAAGTAAATTAGGGTAAAAGCAGATAGCCGTGCGATCGGAAAGCATGAACGACAGAACAAGAGAGACGAAACTGAATCGCTGAAACACACGCTCAAGATGTATCCGCACTTTGCTTTGCAGAGGATACCCTCAGGCTCTTCTTCGGCCTTTCGTTCTCCTCCAAACCACTCCCACCATTACCGACATCACCACTCCCGACGCTCGCATCCCTCCGCCTCTCCCGCCCCCGCTTACTCTTCGGCTTCCGCGACGGTGACTCCCCCCTAAAGTTGGGTGGCACCGCCGTAAACTGATTCTCCGTGAAGCTTGGAGTCCGTCCTGCCCCGCGGCCAACGCTGCGCGATGTGCGTCCTTCGACGCTATACATCGACCCGACAGACGCTGTGCTCACGTTCCGAGAGAATGTGCGCCGACCCGCACCCGCCCCGGATGGTGGTGGTGGCGGCGGCCCAAGTCCGAGACCACTATGACTCGTCGGCGCATCCGGTCGTACCTTGACTGGCTCGATGTCCAAATCGCTTCCATCTCCCTCCTTCTCGTCGACCTTCTTTGCCACCCCAGCTCCCTCTCCCTTTCCATTTTCCACCACCTGGGTCGTCACCTCCGCCTCCTCTGCAGCTTGGTCACCTAACAACATATTCGGATCGAACCCATCCAGGTCCATCTCCTCGTCCACCGCCGCAGCCGGCGTTGAACCCGGCAGCGACGGTGACAAAGAGACGAGGTTCTTTAGGATGTGCCGATACGCCGCCTGCACGAGCCCGTGGAACGCATCATCCTTGGTGTATACCCGCAGCCAGGCCTCAGCGAACGAGGACGGCATGAGGAGCGAGATGTCACTATAATCCGCCTTGTTGCACTCTGATGTGAGAGAGTGGAGGGAAATATTAACGGAGGAAGAAGAAAAAGCAAAATAAAAGCCAACCCACCGTTAGGCTTCTGCTTTGAATAAAACATCACTTGGTCCAAAGGATTATCCGGCCCTTTACCGTAGTGCAACATCGAACACGTCACCGCCACATGGGCGGGCGTCAGCTGCGCCACCAAGTCCTCGTCCACGCCTTGCAGCACGCCTGACTTGGCCACCTCAACGATCGTATCTGGGGTCACGTTCTCCTTGATCATATCCTTGTCTGCATGCGAAAACACCTTGTAGTCGACGACCCTGTAGAGGTCGCGCACTCGGATACGTTCGATAATCGCCCGGGCAGGTTCCAGTTCCTGATATATGTGCGTGAGTGTGTAGGTAGGTAAAGGGACGTCCGCGGGCTTACCTCTTCTGTCGACGATTCAATCCTGTTCAAGAGGGCGTCCGTGAGATACACGTAACGCTTTGGGTCCTCAACCTGGTTTGCGATCTTGAGATATGGCTCCGCTGTGAGGAGGGCATCGATGACCATGTACTCGATAGCCTTGGCTATTGCGACGCGCGTCATTATGTACTGAATGAGTAAGACGATGAGACGCACTAGTTTTGTGATTATATATACGCTTGTGCAGAGAGAACCGCGTGTAAAACAGTTCATAGATCTGGTTCGAGTCCTTGATGTCATAGCATATCTGGCCTTTGACGACTCGCGCAGAGCGGATGAGCCTAGGGGGAGCATTATTGTTGGCATTTCCAAGAGGGAAAAGGACATGAGTAGGCGTCTGAGCACTCTAACGTAAGCATATACGCACTTCGTGATTGAAATATTGCCCTTGTCGCCGACTGCGTGGCAGTCTCGTAAGATGTAATCGAATCTGTCAGTTGGGGTTCCGCGTCAAGGTTTCACAAGATACACGGGGAGAAGATCAAACGTACTTGTCCACATCGAGCCCGTTGCGCTTGTTCGCCACGATCTCAAACAAGAACGGCATCGTGTCACCCAACCTATGCACGGTTATCGTGGTCGTAGATTAGAGGGAAGATAAGGACGCACGGACAACGTTCCGGTTCCCCAGCGATGAGCGCTTTGACGATGACGGCGTCTTCGGGGGTGATATCGAGCTGATACGTCTCCACCAAATCGTCAAACATCATCTCGCTCGCCATTTCGTGCTTCCATTTCTTGCCCCCTCTGCCGGCCAGAGAGCGGCGAGAAAGATAGGGGAGGAAGGGTCAGAAAGAAGCGAAAGAAACACGAGGAAAAGAAGCAGCGGAAATGAACAAGTGAATGAAACGTAAAACATACAGTGCCGCGGGGATGAATGTCCCATCCCAGACGTGCGACCACGGACCGTGCCCGAGGTCGTGACACAACCCCGCGAGCTCGACGCACTCGATGTGTTGGTCCGTGATCCCGAGCGAGGGTTCCATGTCACGAAGGTGGGTTGCCATGAGTCGAGCGAGGTAGCCCACGCCTGGCAATTGGGCGCGTTAGAACCGAATCAGACACGCGCATACACGCACATACGCACCGAGACAGTGCTCAAAGCGGTTGTGCGTAGCCCCAGGAAAAACATAATACGAAACGCCGAGCTGCTTGATGTACCTCAAACGTTGAAAGTGCTTCCTGTATGCGCGGTTGAGACACGGAAGTGACAAGGATGGTAGTACGCACGTGTCGATGAACGAGCATATCCACGGCGAGAACGACACTGTCGTCGTCGAAGATCCTCAGTGGCAAATCCTAAAAGCTGAATTGAGACTTGCCATAGTCGTGTACACTGTCTTTGAACTGTCGCGTCTGTGACAATCTGGAGCTCCGCGTTGATGCCGTTCCCCTCTCAGGCATGATGCTGAGTGATGGTAAAGAAGAGAGAACCGAATTGCTTGCAGACTTTATTATTTATATTACTAAGATCATGTACAAACGCATGCCCTCCACGTTGGCAGGGAAGATAAGTTATCCCATTTGATAGATCAGCGACCAGACCATAAGTCGACTCACTCACCTGTTTGCATCGACATGTGTCCCATCTGTGCGATCATCGTATCCGAACCTGTCTGACCCTCCACGCCTTCACCTCCCTGTCTCGCCGATTGCCCCGTACCACCCCCAGTCGCAGACTCGTCCTGCATCTTCTCGTCCCCACTCCCCTTGCCCACCGTCGCCGCCCCCGCCGCCCGTCCTTCCACACGCCTCACAAACTCACCCCACACTGCCCGCTCATCGTTCCCCATCGCCTCAAACAGATCCCTCACGCTCGCGTCCGCTTTGCGGTACACCCCGCGATGACGGCACACTGTGCTCTTGACGTACCGGCACCCAAACACGCGCTCGAACGCCGCCTTCTGCGTTGCGCTCGGGGACGCGACTACCATTGCGTCCATCGCTCGGAAGCCAGCAGCGATCTCGGATACGGTGTAGTCATTTGGCCATCGTTTCAGTGGCGGATGGGGAGGGTGGGGCAAGGGTGTGCGTGCGGTGGCGGTGTTAGGCGTGTGGGGACTGTATAGCGGGGTTGGGGGTATCGGTGGGGAGGACTGCAGGTTGGCCGTCGATGTCGTCGTTGGACCATGGAATGTGCTTCCAGCAGGAGGTGTAGTTGACATGTCACCCGTCTCTCCCGAGTTGCGGGCAGGGACATGAGCGGGGAGTGGAGGGCTAGCGAGGGGAGCATAGGGTATTGTCTGGGTGGGGAGCATGTAACCCACCGGGGGCGGAATGTACACGTGTGCGGGGTAGCTCTCGGAAAAGTAGAACCGTTTAGCGGATGGCACTTCGGGTGCATCGGGGAGGGGCCGTTTAAGGTGCGACGCGGATGTGGAAGACGGCGTGGTGGGCTGGACTTGCTTCTTCTTGAGCTGAAGGGCGAGTTCGTCTGCGAGTCCAGTGCACTCATCTTCGGCTAGTCCGGCGAGGAGGCTCTTCCGGAGCTTATACAGGAGACGCTGTTCGGACTCGATCGTGCGCACGGTGGTGATGAGGTGTTGTTCCCAGTGACCAGTCGCTCCGTTAAAGGCATCGACGTACGAGGTGGGGGTGAGCTCGAGGTCAGATACGACGGAGGGGTAGTGCGAGAGCGAGAAGAGGGGAAATGTGGATATTTCGTGAGTGAGGCGTATAGGATCACAGTTGGACTGCAGAGGGGGAAGTTCAGCAGGGGATAGGGAGAGGTAGGAGGAGGTGATCACACCCTGTACCAGATGACGAGTGTCACAGAACGCTTGAGGGCTTGTTCCATCTGGGACTGACGGTCGTCGTATGGGAGCGAGTCCGGCGAGGTGGAGGGCTTAGTATGGGCACGCTGGAGAAGTGACTGTGGATGTACGAGCTGAAGGGTATGAGCGCGGTCGATCTGGATGGACATTGTCTAGAGGGAAACATGAACATGGTGAGTAGCGCTGGGGGAGAACAACTTGGGACTCACCGTGGACCATCGACAGGGACGAGGAGAAGGTCCACGAGGCCCAGCCAGTTCACACGACTCTCCGGTGTTACGATAATCTACTAGATAGGGGCTAAGTCAAAACGGGAAGTACGCGATCGCGGCTTTGTTTTTTTTTTTTTTGGACAAGCGTGGTTATTATGTAGCAACTGACAAGTCTAGTCCTACACAATACGCTAAGGCGGAGGCCGCAAAGGGAGCTCCGGTCCGAGGGAAAATGCTCTTACGCACGCCCCGCATATGCAGGGGGTGTGGGGCTCTGTACACTACCCGGTGTCCCCGGTCTCGTCAGGGGGCCTTGGCAGCTTGATACCCACTAAAACCTCAAGGTTCGTTGGCCAGTCGGGTGGTAGGGATGTGTTGTCTTGGAGTATAGTATTCCATGTGTGTAGTACTTTCGTGCTTGAGAGTGATTTCCTGTTACTTTTTGCCATTCGTCGATCGATATCAAGCCGTGTCGTGATAAGGTGGAGCCATCGTGATTTAGTCGCGGTAGGGGAGTAGGTTTGGTTTCCTATGACATGGTCGCAACGGAGGGCCCAGATCAGATGGGCCGATTCCGATATGAGGATCCGTTTCAGTCGCGCAGCTCCTCGTTGCGGTGGTGTGTGGGGGGGTGTTTTGTGTTTTGGGGGCGATATTCCCGCAGCCCAGTATCGCGCCAAAGTGGGGCGGGAAAGCAGCTGTGATGGGTCCAGGCCATAGGGATTTCACCAGGTCCCATATGATTTTTCGGTAGGGCGAGGTGCAATCTGTTACGATATGTTCGAAGGTCTCGGTTTCGCCGGGACAGTGTATGCACATTGATCTATGCTCATAGGTTGGTATGTTAGACCAGAAACTGCCAATTTTGAGTGATCCCGTCATGGCACGGTACAAGAATTGTTGGACGGGTCGTCGGAGGTCGGGGTGACGTAGGCGTCGCCATATTGATGCGTCTGTTTCTTCTTCGTTGGTGAGGTCTTTGATCGCGTGTCGTGTTATATCGAGGTTCATGATCACGGAGCGGGTGTGGGGTGCAGTGTTGTCGTTGCGTGATTTGAGCGCCTGGTAGGCGAGTTGCTGGGTCAGGGAGGAAAGCTTGATACCCTGTACTTGGAAGCGGTCGGGCACCATCAGGTTTATGTCGTCAGGCTGGGGTTTCCGGGCGCCCTCGTTTGCGAGCCGGTCGGCGTGTTCATTTCCTGCGTTCTGTGTATGGCCTTTGACCCATTTGAAGCTTGTCGGGGCCGCTCTGAGTCGTAGTTGCGATCGCGGCTTTGGAACCGGGCTTAGTGCAGCCATGTAATAAGGCGACTGTGACAACGAAAGGACGTGCGTATGGAGCATACCTGTGACATAGATATCCCTAATGACTGACGTCAAGCTTCGTCAGATACCGCAAGGCCCTTGGGGTTGACGATGTCGGGAGTGGTCCAGTGATGTTGCCTGAGACAACATTGGCTCCATAGCCTTACACACCCCAAATCCGAATGTTCCTGTCTCGACAAGACCATTAGGATTTGGAATGAAGACGTGGTGTGATATAACTATAAACACGACCAAACAACCACATCAGCTAGTTACAGTCAGGTCAAAGGTTGCTCGCTATGTCTGCGAGCGTACGAGCTAGAAGACCAGCTTCACCATCCGCTGGTCTCCCTCACGTCGTTCCTTCACAACACAAGTATCCACCAATTCCTTCCAGGAAAGACGGCCTCGACGCGGACGAGCGACGGCAAGCCGCTACAAAGGGATATGGTCCCAACAGACGACAGCACCCGCCAGGCGGGCTGAAAATCACGCCAGGGGAGTGGAAACTCCTCGTCCTTGTCCTCATCATCGCCGCTTTCGTGCGTCTCTTTCGTATATCAAAACCGGACAGCATCGTGTATGTGCCCGTTTGCTTCTTATCGTGCGTCCTCCTTGCTGACGTCCCGTCCATGCTCGCAGGTTCGACGAGGTTCACTTCGGCAAATTCACCTCGCGCTACATCAAGACACGCTATTTCGTCGACGTCCACCCACCCTTGGCAAAACTCTTGATAACCGCAGCTGCGTTTCTGTCAGGGTTCGATGGAGAGTTTGACTTTAAAGAGATTGGAAAGTGCGTGTCGTCGGATTTGCCAAAGTAGCTGACCATAGAGCTCGTTTCTCAGACTGTTTGTTGACACGCCTTATGTTGCCATGCGCTTGGTTCCTGCAGTCCTCGGTGTCGCTACTATCCCTATCGCCTACCTTACCCTACGCGCTCTCGATTGCAGAGCTACAACTGCCCTACTCGCTACCATATTTTTAATCTTCGAAAACGGCTTCGTCACGCAATCGCGGCACATCCTCCTCGATGCACCATTAGTCTTTTTCACCGCGCTTACCATTTTTCTGTTCCTCGGGTTTTGGAACGAGGACAAACAAGAACCGTTCACCGAACAATGGTGGACATGGCTCGTCCTGACCGGCCTTTCTCTCGGCGCAGTCATGTCCTGCAAGTGGGTCGGTCTCTTCACCGTCGCCACTGTCGGCGTGTGCACTATCCTCCAGCTCTGGTTGCTTCTCGGGGATCTGCGCGTCAAGCCTCGCGTCTGGGCGAGACACTTTTTGGCGAGAGTCTTATGCCTGATCATCATCCCCATTCTATTTTACATGACCATGTTTGAGCTGCATTTCATGCTCCTCGGGAGTAATGGTGAAGGGGACGCTTTTATGAGTGCTGCCTTTCGACAAACATTGGGGCGGGGCTTGCCCGATACCTATGCTGGTGCGTTTGGGTGTTTTGCTGAAGAGAGCACGGCTGACGTTACACATTAGACGTGGCTATTGGCTCCGAGGTGTCTCTCCGTCATTTGAATACCCAAGGTGGCTACTTGCATTCACATCCTCACAATTATCCCGGCGGAAGCGGACGTATGTATCTTATCTGTCGTTGTCGGACACCAGGTTAGGCTGACGTTCCGTTCAGAGCAACAGGTCACCCTCTACCCCCATCGAGATGACAACAACCTATGGCGTATTTTCAATGCTACCGTCGACGGGAGCCCTCAATACGACTACGAAAATGAACCCATGGAGTATATCAAGGATGGTTCACGCATCAAGCTCCGGCATATCCTCACCGACAAGGCCCTCCACTCGCATGACGTCCGTCCGCCCGTGTCTGACGTCGACTTTCAGAACGAGGTATCTGGGTATGGCATGACGGGCTTTGTGGGCGACATCAATGACGACTGGATCGTCGTGATCGAGAAGGGCGACAGGAGCGACAAGGAGTCGCGCAAGCGGCTGAAGGCTGTGCGAACGCATTTCCGGCTGAGACATTTAAACACGGGGTGTTATTTGTTTTCGCATAAGGTGAAACTGCCGGACTGGGGGTTTGAGCAGCAGGAAGTGACCTGTAACAAGAATGCGGTGATGGCGAATTCATTGTGGTTCATTGAGACTACCAATAGGCATCCCCAAGGTGCGTAGTTGGTTCCATGTCGGTAATGGTGCTGAATAGTGGCAAACGCGGTGTGCAGCACCCAGCAATGCGGAGATGGTTAATTATCGGATTCCTGGGTTCCTGTCTAAGTTCTGGGAGCTACAAAAGGTGATGTGGATGACGAACGCTGGCTTAACGGATCGACATGCGTATGATTCTCGTCCGTTCAGTTGGCCTCGTCTTCACCGTGGAATCGTGAGTCTAGTTTTGGCAGTTCAAGTGATGACTTATTTGCTCGGACGTAACAGAACTTTTGGGTCAAGGATCATCGTCAGATTTACTTGATCGGCAACCCGTTCGTTTGGTGGTTGAGCACTGCCTCTGTCCTCGCCTATGTGGTCGTTCGTGGATTCCTGATTTTGCGCGCGAAGCGAGGATACAGGGACTTTGAGAATAGTGCGTGCGGTTCGTAGCTTCACATCTAGCAGAGCTAACACCAATTCCAGCCAAGGTGGTCAAATACGACTCGCTGTGCGGTCTCCTCTTTACGGGCTACTTCTTACACTACTTTCCCTTCTTTCTGATGAGCCGACAGCTATTCCTGCATCACTACTTTCCGGCGCTGTATTTCGCGATTCTGCTAAGCTGCGCTGTGTTTGACTTTGCAACGTCGATGCTGAAGCCCAAGATACGGCTGCAGATAGCCGCAGTACTCGCGATCGCGGCAGTGTGGAATTTTAGCAGGTTTAGTCCGTTGACGTACGGGAATCAGTGGACGAAAAAGGAGTGTACGAGTGCACAGTGGGTCAAGACGTGGGATTTTGCTTGGTAGGTTGGATCGCCTTTTGTTTTCTGTAATCACTGACAAGGTGTTTTTAGCAACGAGTTTTATGATGACGTGAGTATTCTTGACGCGTTGCGTTAGTAGACTAACGGGCCCGGGACAGTATAAGCTGTATAATACAGCCGCTAGCACGCCTGTCGTAACGGAGGACAACTTAAGGATGCCACCAGTGGCCGTGATCGGGGGCGACAACGACGGTGACGGAGCAAACGGGGCAGAGGGTGGCGGACGCGGTGCGGTGGTGGTCGAAGAAGCCGAGCCCCCTGTGGCAGTTCCTGAGGAAGCAAACACGATGATTCCCACTGGTGTGGTTGCCGAGCCTGGGAGGGACGTGTTTGACAAGGAGAAAGATCGGGAGGCGGCAAGGAGTAAGAGTTTAGCGTGGGCTGTGGCTGGTGATGAGGAGGCGATGCCGTCGTCGGCTCCCTCCTCGGAGGATTCGTCGATTGATGAAGGAGAGGGCGGGGAGGATGAGGAACTGGTGGTGAACGTGGTGAACTCCGAACCGGAACTGCACTCGGATTCGGACTCGGTGGAGGGGGGAGTGGATGAGGATGCGATTGAGCCCGCAGTGGAGGAGGACCACAACAATGTGGAGGAGGCTGTGGTTCTGGCAGGTAAGCCGGAAGGGCCTGTGGACCATGCAGAGGCGCTTGCAGACCAGGTTGCGCACGAGTTGTATCCCGAGGCGAGGGATGCTTCACCGGAGGAGTAGAATGGATTTTCTGTGATTACATGGGGATTAAAATTTACTTTCTTCCGCCCAATTCATATCATTCTCGCCCGGAGAAATTATGTCCCAGCAGTGTCAATGCCACAGTTTCGAGGATATCTGGTGGCCTTGAAGATGTCGACACTAACGAGCAGTCGAGACGAAGTACTAAGTTACCTGGTATGCAACCCCATGACCTTACTCACAAGGGTGGGCCAATTCATGCTACCTGAGGAAGAGTGGCGTACATGCTAGGGAGCGATGGCTATCTCTTTTGGACGGGCTGGTCACCAGACTACTTGCCAGGAGCTTATAAACCCTTATCCAAACAGTCCATGTGTGATGTACAGTCAACTCGATAGCGGCGAATATGGAATCCAGCTGCGCCCTGTCGATTGCCACCACGTTGTACCATGCGCTTCCATGTTGCGGCATGCTAAATATCCAGCGGTGCATGCATCACTATTCCACTAACTAACAACACCATGACCCATGGTCGAAGTTTTTCTCAATTTGACGGGGTGCGTGCGTTCTGCAGTGTATTGTGTGGCCTCCACGCAATCACATATTGACGCCGAGTTGCGACCAGGACGCATATCGTCTGCCGGAGGGCATGCAGCGAATTGCGTACGATGCCGACACACAGCAATACACCTTTCGCGATCGTTCGGGTCGACGCTACCAGAGTGCCCCGGGTTGCAGATACGGCGTCCTTAGGCCACTCCCACACCCGCATCGTCGCAACGTTACCATCACAGGCACGTGCTACGCTGTTATTGTTCGCCATCGTCTTCCATGATTCCATGATTGACTGTGGTTTGGTTTGCTCAGACGTACTGACCCATCGTTTATCCTGATCCAGCGCCGAGACAGTGGTCAGAGAAGCCCGCCAAGACGTCTGACGACATCTCCCCTTCGGGATACGTCACCGCTAGACAATCTGGATCTCCTACATGCATGATCGCCCCTGGCAAGAAATGGGCGCGAGTGATGATGTCCAAGGTGCAGGGTGTTATCGAGCTTGTCAAGCAGCATATGACAATGAGGAGACAGAGGGCTGCAGGGATGGGGTCTAGGATAGGCGCGGAGCAACCTCTTTCCAAACGTATCGCGGCCAACGCTAAAACCAGTATTCTCTTGAGGGACCGCGCGGAAGCCATCGCGCTCGATCCAAAGCTCGCCCCAGTCCATGGTCCACTCCGTCCGCTATCGGTGGTTTCCAGTCCGTCCCCTGAAAAGCGGCGGACCACTCTGTTTGGACTCGGCTTCAAACACGTTCGTTTTCAGGGTGGCGATTCCCAGACAGAGTCGCAAAATGTGAGAGAGCGAGGCCGGCATGCATGCTTTTGATACTTATCAACACTGGGATGCGGCGACACCACTGCTGAAATACAATACTTTCCAATCAATCTTGGTTCCGTTTTCTGCCTGCAAGACTTTTGCACTTTACCCCGCTGCCTGTGTTCGCTCCAACCGCTTATCGATGAGCGGCCGCCCAGCGTGCGCCGAATGCGCGGCCAAATCAGACAACCTACTCTCGCGCATCCGCGTCAACAACTGCACGAGCATCAGCGGCGTCACTATGCCTCCGACCGCCCCCACCCCCGAGCTAGCCCCTCCACTGCCACTAGCACCCTCACCCTCGACTATCTTGCCCGCCTCCTCCGTTTCAGCAGGTGTTCCCGTACGGCTCTGGCTCTGGCTCCGGCTCCCCGATCGCATCCGCTTCAGACTCCCCTTTGTCGTGGTTGCCGAAGTCCCAGTCGTTGTCGACGAATACGGCGACCCCGACCGCGCCTGTGACCCTGATACCAATCCTGAGCCCGAACCGGAGCCTAAACCCAAGCCTGGAAATGCACCATCGCCCCCGTCCTCGCGATACCGCTCCCACCCCACGTATAGCGAGACCATCTCCTGTGCGATCGTCGCTACGACCGACATGGACACATTCAAGCCTGCAAAGAAGCCGACGACATCTTGCGGAGGCGGCTTCTTGGACTCGGACGACAACAGCGCGTTCGAAGCTTGGCGTGACGAACGCCGGAGCGGGTTGGCGGCGGCGGCAGTTGTGGCTGTTCCATCATGCTGGTGTGGATGGCTCGGCTGTGACCTCGAGACGAGGTCCCGTGTAGGCGCGTGTAGGACGAGGGTGAGATAGAGCGCAGTGATCGCGAGGAGGTGGGGGGGATACAGCAGACATAGATCAGATCGATAGGTATCGTTGATAATGGACCTGAGATGGTCGCGATTGTTGAGCCACGACAAAGGAAAAATGAGATTGTCTGCTTACCAGGCAACTTGTAGAGCGTCGTCGCTCAATTCTAGCTGTCCTTCACCCGTACCCCAATACCGAGGTCCATCTTCGACTTCCGCACCTACCTCCCCAGCCTCCGCGGTCGAGTCATTCGCACCGTCCTTTCTGCACAACGCTATGAGCGTCCGGTAAGGATGAAAGACGGTCAGGTCACATTCCAGATCGGCGACGAGGTAAAACTCCATTTCCGCCAACTTCGAATTGTCTGACGGAAACGACTTGACACCAAACGGTTGCTCTGCAAAATTGACATATGAGAAACTGCAAGGAAAGAGAAAACAGCTTGAAAATGGGTCAGACGCACGACTAAAGAATAAACGGGCTTCCGCAACGACATTCTTGATATGTACCGGCGATTCCTCTGCTTTGCCAGCAACATAACAGCACGCGGCGATGACGACGAACGGATCCGTCTCGCAATACGCGTTCTTGATGTAAAACCGGCGAAAGAAGACGATTGCTGTCGCGATCACGCGTTGCCGGAAATTCAGCCTCTTGCCGAGCTTTGTGATGACTGTCCGAAGCACAGGATCGACACGAAGATAGCCCAGCGGCGACCGTGTCCAAGTCAAACAAGGGTTCAGAGAGAATGTGGGAGGACGCACCGTTGGCAAAAAAGAGGGAGAAGTAGATAAAGCATTCGGGGTCGTCGATGTACTGGATGTCGTCTGTGCGCGCTTGCTGGAGCGTTGCTCGGTCGACGATCCATCGCTTGCTAACATGGCCCCGTGAGCTGACTTTCCGCATGAACTTGATTCGACCCGCGCACTAGTGTGAACTAGCCCAGAAATCTGTAGCCATGGATCATTCCTGGGTCTGAATTCTAGAAGAAACGTTTCCGACGGGGACAAGCTCAGTACTTATACTTTGTTGTCAGAGGAAGGATGGACAAAGCCTTGCGGGTTATTTATTTCCCACGCCCAATGGCAGACACCTTGTGTAGGTCATATATGATAGAGTACATAACCATTTACCAGATCGACTATGCCGACTGGCATTTGTGAGCATGGGCATGGTCAGAGCTTACTTGGGAACCCAGCAGGTGTGCTACGAAGTAGGTACCAAATATCGAGAAGCACACGACTCAGTTCAGCTGGCATATGTTGGGGTATCTAGAGTGAACGCACGATCAACAAATGACCATGCATTATCATGTACTGAACAGACCAAATGCCCCACACCTTCGATACGGGCTACGGCCCGGATACATCTTTCAGAGGTCGGATGTACGAGAGCGTCTTGCACGTCGCGAGGTCTGTGGTGCATTATGTGCCGATCACTGAACGCAAAACCTGAACTTACATGTAGTCGTTCTTTTTGCCAAAAATCACCCCGACGGCCGTTGTCGCTGACACCTCGTTCAAGGACTCAATGCCCCTTTGGGGACCTGTCTTGTCCTGATACATGGCCTGAAGGAGGTCATACACGATATCATCGAAAATATAATAGGAATAACGCACTACTTCTTCTTCTCGAGAACATGCCAGAGTCACTGCGCGGCCTAGTTCGTGATCAGCGCCCTCGGAGGCAGTCAGTCCATGATTCTGCACACTCCAGCACTCAGCCAAAAAACATCGCCTCGCGCAATAGCAGGAAAGATTATTTACCACGTAACTATCGAGGACGCGCGGGTCCCAACGCGTCTTTGCACGAAAATATCTTGACGCACTTTCACGGCTAGGCCACACGTGGCGCCGTTCGTACGCGCTGTGGATGAGGTGGACCCGGAGGTCCTCCAACTTGTCCATACCTTCCGGACTAAGCAGAGGTTCGATTAAGATCAAAGCACGAAACCGAACTGTGGGCGCGAGCGTTGGCAAGATCGATCTGAGAATGCCCGTTTCGAAATGAGCGTGCACGCAGGTTCAGGTCATACGGACATGCTCACGCCTCCAAGCGAATGACCAATGCCAACGAGCCTTTCGCGCCGGAAATCAAATGGATAAGGAAGTGTTGGTGCAAGCAGCATAAAACGATGCGCTGCTTCGGCATATTTTTCGCACCCGACTGGAGGCGAGAAGGTTCAGAGGATCAGTGCTACGAAGACGCTCGACTGGGTGCGCAGAAACTCACAGTTACGGTAAAACGGAGGGTGTTGGAGCGCGCGAGCGTTCAGTGCTGCAGATTCACCGTGGTTGGGACACTCGATGACCCATGCACATTTGATTTTCGGACGGCCGACGCAACTTTGACGATGCTCTTGTACGTGTTTAAAGAAATGTTGCAAAGTGGGCTCCCAGGTTTCCTTGTGGAAGCTGGTAGAGTGTAAAAGGATCAGTGTGAACGCATCTGGGTCATCCCAGTTCGCTTCCAGTTCTATATGCCAGAACTGTTTGGCAGTGATGTAGAGCGGGTAATTTATGCCAGGTTCAAGAGTGAACTGACGCTGGAGCATGGCAAATGGACAGAACAAAGTGAATTTATTATATTGAAGTTATAACGTCCCCTGAGCAGCATCTCGGGTATTGCCGAGGTCCATTTCCACATTTCAACGAGATAGGAATAAAATCTGGACACCGGTGACATTTAGAACTTTGCGAGGCTAGGTAAGCTGCTCCGCCAAATATCTCACAGTAACAAGCATAGCAGCGCTAACTATCATGATATATGAGTTCATCTGTTGGCCGCTGCCTACTTATAGATTGGCACAAATCGAAGACTGATGCATCATATCGCATTTGAAATAAGTATTCTCAGGTTGTACTGGGGTTGTACTGAGGTCCAGTCTCCGATCCTCACACTCTTTGATATGGCCTGACTAATAATGGGAGTTGAGGCTGGTGTAGTGGATCATCCCTCAGAACGGGTCGCTGTACGACGGCCGTCTTGCTGCGGATCTCGTCCGCGGAAACGGCGAGCTCAAACTCGAAAGAGCGGATGAGGGTGAACAAGATAGCTTTGGTCCTATTTTTCCGACCATGAACCGGTGGATCTCTTCAGGTGTAGAGATCGACTTACTCGACAACCGAAAACCGAAAACCAATACACCCCCTCGGTCCACCAATGAAGGTTAACATGTGACCCCATATACCTGGAATCTGGGATACAGCCTCGGGTACATTGTTCCATCTTTCCGGTCTGTGGAAAACGCATCACCAGCCGCCCAACGAAAAGAAAGCACAGCGCCGCACTTGAATTCGAGAGCATCGGCTCCCCATAGGTCTTTAGACCGGTTCATGTCCCGTATTGGTATCATAATATGGTCACCCTTGGCGATTCTTTGGGTTGTCGCTCGAATCAGATTGTTGAAAAAGGAAAGGTAAAACGCACGCAATAGAATCACGGAGGGCGCCATATCTGTCCTTGTATGGTTTCTCAACAGGCAAGAGGTCGTCCTTCGTTGCGATCCGCGCGGTGGATGGGACAGGTGGGTACACACGAAGGGTCTCCCTCAGGACCGCATCAAGATAAGGAAGTGATACGAGTTCGTCCATCGATGGGGTGTCAGTGTCAACAGAGAGCAACTCCTCCCGGAGTTTGGTTTGAACTTCGGATGCTTGAGTCATAGCATACAAAGCCCATGTGACCGCGGTACTATTACATATGCCATTTCTTAGTTTACACGGTTCAACAGCGCGAATTATCCTACCTCGTTGTTTCATGTCCCGCAACGAAAAATGTAGGCACCTCTGTATAACATAGCATGTTAGTGTGGATAGTGTTGAATGAAGATATACTGCCAGGGGGTGCTCACGGGCTATAACATCCTTGTCAGAGAGCTTCTGACTCTCGGGAATATCAGTGGCCATGTTTGCCTTTACTAATAGGGACAACAAATCCCGGCCATGTAAACTATTCTTTCCAATCTCGCCCATGTCTGTCGCACCGACCAGGGCTGCTGCCTTAGCATTTGCTAGAAGCTCTTTACCAATTTGTTCCATGATACGATGTGCGGCTTGCACGCTACGCGATTCGGTAGTGGGCTATATGGCAGATAGTTTCGTGAATCGATCAATGCAAAGATAATAGTACTCACGATGAAACTCAAGACGGGAAACAATGACTGCAATATATCAAGCGTGGTAATTTTCTGACTTTCTGAGAACATAATGGAAAAGGCTTCGCTCAGCTCGTTTGGCTGTCCGCTTGAATCGAGCGTGTTGAAGTTATAGTTGAATCCTATTCTCCATCAGCGGTGTTCGTTTGAGTGCAAAGTGAGCACACCAGTGAGACCGATAATATCAAGCGTCGCTTTACTCAACCAGGGTACAATGTCAATACGTGTGCGAGTGATGTTTGCAGTAGGATCGTTGGAAATCTCCACAGACCATAAGTCACGAAGCTACATTGGTATCAGTAAGTTCCTGGACGACCAAAAGAACGCAAGGAACCGCGCACTTGAATAGACTTCATAAAAAAAGTCTCAGTGAGTGCTCGAATTTGCGCCGGGCCAAATGCAGGGTTCTAGTAAGACTTGTTCAATCAAGTTCATGGTGCGATTTCTGAGCAGGTTCAAGTACCATTATGCGTCTCTGCATGATAAAATGTGTTAGGAGTCAACACTGAAAATGCAGATTCAAACCTGTTGACGGTGCTGCGCGCCTTCTACAACAAGCAACCCTGCCAAGTTGATCGTCAGTATGCTTAATCTCAAACAAATGTAGTTTTCGCCCCACCTTCCCCGAAAACACGACCCAAAAAACGCCTGGATTCAGGCGGCTTCTGGTAGTCGTTACTGTGAGTGAGTATATGGTTCACCGCACGTGTATCCATGGTGAATAACTGGTCGGCCTGGGACCCGGCGCGAATTGTTAATCGACGGTCTGTCATAGCACGCCCAGGACGAACATTCAAGAGTTTCCCAAACCTCCATGTACTTCCATACTCATGTACCCATTTGTCAAATAGCACGCCATTTTCCTGAGGAGCGTACCGGGCAAGTTAGACATCATATCTAGAGGGAACAGATGAAATAGTAGTGACACACGTCGTCCGTGATTTCACGCAAATTTCCCAGAATGAGGCTTGATCGTTTCGGTCCACGCAGGTTCCGCAAGGGAGATTTGTATGGGTGATACCATACGCACCAGAGGAATGTGCAGGATGAAAAAGTAGTCACTAAGACGATTGCGATGAACAATGAGTTTGTAACTGAAAGCATGTCCGGGCCTTGGACTTGAAGGCAGACCACAGAGTCTATTTGTGTGGGCCGGTTAGCGCCCAGGTGGTCACATTTATACTATAGGCTGCTGCGGCGAACAATGCCACTTGAATATATTATCAGTTATTATTGGTAGGACGCGTAATCATCACTGATTGTGGCGTAATCCTATATCAAGGCTGTGACCCGTTGAGTTGCCGGGATGGAGAAAATCCGGCGGGTCGGGGGTGCTAGCTGCCCGCTATGAATTTTCGACAGTGGATTGCGTTAACCACCACATTTGCAACGCAGCACAAACTATGGGACATCGCTGTGTGGGCTGGGAGAAGGCAACAGTTTGGCTGATAGGAAATGTATTAAGAGCTTCCGGCGAGGGACAGCATGTCTGCCACGGAGCCTGAGTGGATATGGCGCGTGTGGGAACATCTGGCGGGTGCGTGTGCTCGGTGATTGAGTTGGAGGAACGGGAATGGGAAATAGAGGCAGGGCGTAGCGGAGCGAAGATAAGTCTTAGTACAGCACTGAAGTCCGTGGGAATCACAACCTTACCTTCCGACAACGTTCCCATTTTTCACACAGGCATTGTAATTCGTCCGTCCTCCTATTGATCTCCCCTTCACGCTAAACCCGCCCCACGCTACTGTGAAATAATGACCACAGAATTTGATAAGATCTCAGAACGTATCCATACGCTGACTACCGTACTAGGGTCGATGAGGACACGGTCTGATCTCACCGGTAATCGCTGGAAGATTCTTAAGTTCTTCCACCATTTTGTCACATTTCTTATTAACGCGGCGATGATAATCCAAACGAAGCAAATGCCGTAGCGGCTACGGACGTGTTGGAAAACGATGGAACTAGCGCGGACACTCATCATCACCCATAATACTAATCCCCACCCAAAGTTGTTAGTGTCCACCCTGAACGTCACGCAAATACACAAGGTCGACAAATCGTTCTACGACGTAGTAAAAGGGCAGGTGCGATCATCTGTCGCAATCGTTCATCTTACAGTTTATCGAGTTTGCTAGTCACCCAGATCCCAATTCGTTGACGGATCATATTGCAGACATTTGGGTTGCCCTCAAAAAGTCCGGCGGAGGAGCACCAGACCATAAAGAAGGTTGGCTCGCTTTACAACATTTCGTGGTTACGCGCAGCTTCCGTAAGCTATCGGCACGGTTTCATGCGGACGGGAGATTATTCAAAGATGATCCCCTCTTTGGTATTCTCGAAAAGTGGCAACTGCACGATTCCAAGCTGGAACCGCGGTGGGTCCCAATCCTCCATGGCTGAACGACATCCATCCTACTCTGATGCCTGAGTATGCTATCTATGTAGAAGGTGGCCAGCTTCGTTGGATGGTGTCGAAGGAAACATTGTCGTTTGGGGCAAGCCTTCTTGCAATGATCCTTATGGAGTTGAATAAATAGATTGGAAGGGGTGAATTCCCTATGAAGAAAAATGCATTGATTTGGAGGAGGGCCAGCACTCCGCCCTCGTAACTTGAAGGATGGTGTACCCTCCTGTGTCACTTTGTCTTCTGGAATCGGCAAGTTATTTAATTTGTCCTGGAGAAAACTTGTCTTGCGCAGCACCTTCAAAATTCTGCGTGTTATGTAGGTGGTCCGTATCCCAATCTATCTAATTCTATTTGCTGATGACTATAGCCCTCGGGATGGCAGGCCACATGCGTGTATACGTGCCTTCTCAGGCTTCTAAACGTTTTTTTTTTTTCACCGAGACTCCGACACAACCCCAGAACTGAAGGAATGTGCCAGCACAACTACCCTTCGCTATTCGAAGGCAGTTGTACATGTAGCTTGGCACGCCACTTGCGAAGCAGGTGGCAACGAACTCTATCAATATTGTTGGACTTGTTGAAGTCCCACTCGGTGATACAGTACCTTGATGTTAACCATCGATGAATGAATAGAAATATATCGAAGTCGCGACAAGGATGGCGTTGAAGAGAGAGAGTTGGAGCTCTTCGTAAACACTACAAGTCGTCGTTCAGTAGAACGGTTCATGCGGAGGCGAGGCTGATGGGTTTCCTTCAAGTTGCCTATGAACATTACAACGAGCGCTGCAAATATGTGGGGTATGCAAATAGAGAACGGGGGTATCCTAGGTGACCTCCTCATGCACGAGGTATGATTCCATCAATGCATCGCCCCTGACATTGCATAGCTAGATTCAGTCGATGTCATTGCTGTCAGCAAGAGATGTTGTTGGTGTTGCGACAAACTCGCGAATCGCAAGAGATCTTTAGTATTGGTTGCACAAATTGAACTACCAAGAACTCATGATTTGATGTTTACATGGAATTCCCCGCTGTCGGTGTTGATGTTCAAGTACTCAAGGTTCTAGAAGAAGACTTGTGGGGAAAGCTTTTGGAGGCACGGGAAGTAGTTCCCATTGGTTTTCACAGAGTTCAATTTGAAGTACAGTCCCTGATAAGCAAATCTGCGTCGTACCTTGTTCCGAGGATATCATGTGCAAGAAACGTTAGGCGGATGGACATTCAACATCAACTATGATCATGATTGTGTCGCCATGTCTTCTCGGAGTTTCGTGTATTACATAGTACTAGCTATTATCGAAGTTGAATTTGCCTTGCACGTTATGTTATCGTCAACGGGTATGAAGATTTTTTTGGCCTGGCAGAGAAGCAGAGAAGTACGTACATAGGCGGAGAAATTGCTCGAATAACTAGTGCAAACCAGTTCTCAAATCGGTTGCTCCCCACCCGTCATAGTCATTGTCCGTGTCTGCTCCTGCTCTTGCTCGACTGTTTGCAGCTCGACCTCGTCCGTTATTTCCGTCATCAACACGCGTTGCTGGAACATCATTTTTTCGCTCTCGACCATCTGCTGTGTGCCGCCCCAGCCTCCTTCACTAATATATAGGATCCCGCCCTGTCGTTCTTCTTGAAAGTGTTCCCGAAAACTGATCACCAGCCGTGGTATCATTACCGACAGCTCGTTTTGCGTATAGGCCGTGACGATGGCGAAAAAGGTGGTCTGGAAAGGGAAGGAAAGAATTGGGAAAGAAGGTGGGACGAAAATGAGGATACAAAACCGTGTGGGTGATTATGGTCAGCCAGGATGAGACGAGTGACGAGCGCGAACGTACATTGTTCGGGATGCCCCAGACGGCAATCATCATCAGGATCGTCGCGAGTAAGTTGCTAAGGTAGGATAAACATCAGCCGGTGTTTGTTATACGTGCA
>JBBPLX010000112.1:0-51501 GCA_038090015.1 Leccinellum albellum
CATCCTGTGATACCTGGTCATTGGGCGTAGGCTGTCGCTCGTTGTGTTTGGTCGTTCGGATGACTATGAAGACCAAGAAACCCATTGCCCTAGTTATATTTAAAGTTATACTCAGCCTTTGGGGCCATGGTCAGCATTTTCAAATATACAACCTCTTCGCTTGATCATGCCTAAGTTTTGCGACACTAAATAACATACATACTACAGACTTGAACCAGTTTGTGCTGAGCTCAGAAGTTAGAAATCCTAGGCAGACGCACTATATTATAAGTCGCTAGTAACTCACGTGCCGCTATAATGCCGCGCGGAGCTCAGACTTTTCCTTTCTCCGAAAGTAAACGTCTGGGAACGAGACACAGGATATGTATCTTGCGGACTCGGTGACTTGACTTGACGGTCTTCACAATTGTACTACTAGATGACCTCGTTTAGGGTGATTTGGTCAAGTCAGAGTAATGGCAAAACGTGGTCGGAGTACGGATTCAAGACAGCACAGAACGTGACAGGTATGTAACGAATGTGTGACTTCGTACATAGTACTATGACGACCGTAAGTACAGCGGAGAGGTTCCTCTGTTATCCCCATGGCTCGTACTCCGCGACATGTAACCTCGCGGAGTTTAGGATCGTTAACTTGCATTGAACAGGTAAATCTAGACGCGCAAGAGCACCTAACCTTCGCAGTCAGCAGAGGTATTAAGCGCTGGGGAAATTACCGACCATTGGACCCTCGTAGCAGGGATCCCTGTGTTTGATGTTGACCTGATGGCAGAGCATTATATGCTACTGTTGCCCATCTGGGAGGAGATTTGGTTGTGCTATCGAAATAGATTAATATGTAAAACCCGGCAATGCAGACGTCATCGCAAAGCCTTCCGTACCACAATTTTTCGCGTGAGACTTGAGCGCGGGCGGCGACCTCGGCAACCGAGAACTTTGCAGGTTTCGCTACTTCAGAGTCTCACCGTTTTACTATTTTCTTGTTTATTTCTCGACAACACTATATCCAGGAAGTTCTCCTATGACGGGCGCCCACAGCGTCTCCTCGAAGCCAAGTTAGATACTGGTTTTCGCACGTTGGCGTTTCGTTATGGTGTCAAACACCATGTTGAATCGATTAATCGGGGTCCAGAACTACAAAGTTCAAGGCAACGTGAACGACAATGAAGAAAAGTGGCCTACCTACAAAGGGTAATCGACGGACAAACGACCACACCGTCGCATTCCAGGTAGCTAAGATCCTCCTGCCAGTGGACGATTGGGGCCGGACAAAATGGGACTTGGATCGTTCTCGACAAGTCCACTTGCAAACCACCAGCCCAAGAATAGGTGGACGGAGGCTAGGTTACTTCTAGTCGTGGCGCTAACGACGCGTGGCGATAACCTTTTCATTTCACCACCCATACGAATGTGCCGACTCTATCCCAATTGCGACGTTACAACGCGCGGGCGATGCAAGAACGAATCACTGGCACCATGACCAGACACCAAGGCGCAGGTTGATTGGCTGTGTCCGAACCGCATCTTGGTCGTCTTTGAGAGTTAATCCCTGGCAGGCTGGAGTGATGGACTTCACTCAGCGGACACATAAAACAAGAGCATAGGAAGGGCTGATATCAATGAATCACTCACCCTCAGGTGTGCAAAAGCAAAGTACGTCGCGACACTGCTGCCACTTCGATCACGATATCTTTTGTCACGCGATCCTGCAGACGCTTGAGGAAGGTATAAACGACTCTTAATGAGTTTCGAGACCCTGCTCTACCTGGAATGTGAGTATATTCACCTACCTGTGGAGGAGATGGAGTGATGGATTAAGTAGATGTGTAGGAGCAGAGGAGGACTGCTACACTGTGGTCCAAACCCTCTTCCATTCCCATGGTATGTACTGGAGGTCATTCCTCTGCAAACGAAGGCATCAACCATGCAGTACAAATGGGATGGAAAAGGGTCTGACCATTGTGTAGCAGTTTTTGCTCTGAATGGCCAGCCGACGCAGAGAGGAGACACCATCCACCGCTTTAATAGGGAGATGCCCGCGTGGACTCTGCAATATCCTTGGACCTCTGTAGATCAAATCGGCGGAAGATCGATTGGGTTCCCATCCTGAAGATCGCTAAGGTATCAGGTCCTATGGGCCAGGCATCAGAACGCGTTCGAGATTGTACCCCAAAAGCTCGAAGTTGACTTCCATTCCGCAATAGTGATGCGGCAATCGCTCCATCTCCCTTTCATGGTGAAGTATTTGTCCACGAGGTACAGGAACAAGGCGCGCAGCAAGTTAGATGGTGTTCCATTTCTGTGGAGGGTTCTTGATGCATCGCGGCAGGGGGAGACAGCAAGGTACTAGCCCTGACGCACACTCGACTAAACAAGTCGTGGATGGATAGGCCCGCCACCTTGCGGCTCTGGAGATGTGGTTTATGGCTACCAGGGTTCTCGTTCAGGAATGTGGGCGCTGGCATCCGCATAATTCACCTTGCTGGGGTCACGGGGATGTCGAACTTCTCTGCCTTGCTCATCACTCGCGCAGTTCATTCGAAGAACGTGCGGCTGACCGTCTGCAAACTTTCTTGCCGTTCCCTTGTCCTCGGAGCTAAGCCAGTTGGGAGACTGATATTTGTTTTTGTTTTTGCGAAAGACACTGTTACTGACTTAGAGCCCAGACAGGTTACGGGCCCAACAAGGCAGCGCAAAACCCAGCGACAATTTCTCCGAATCACCGACAGTCTTCTCTAGCTGCCAGCAAACCTACCGTCTGTCACACTCAGTGACGTAGGCCTCACCTCCAATCAGAACTTTTAGATATGAGGGAATTAAGGAAATTAAGGGTCCTTTACGGTACTTGGTTAGTGCAGAATCTCCAGAACTAGTTAAGCAGTCCTAAACAACGGCCTGACTTACAGAACTGGGCAGGCTGGAATACACAGCAAGAGGACAGCTCTGGATTCCTACTAATTTTTGAACACCGTAGGTACGTGGCACTCCGCACTTCTTCCCTAGATCCAATTGGCTTTCATCATCCCTGGGTATTCCAGCACTGTCAGGCAGGTCTACTGCTCAGTGGCGTTGCCAGCTTCAACAGGACCCCACGAACCAACGATCAAAATATCGCCTTACCAGTCGTAATGGTTGTATCTCTATTCCTCCGCCAAGGGGTTGCGCCAACGCTAGAAATTCCCTGGTGAACATATCTTTCAAGCTGACGAACTGTAGTATTTGTCCGGTCCGAATTTTCCTCGTCCATATTGTGGAAGATCTAGTGAGTATTTGTTGCGCAGCCTCTCCAGCATGTTTCACTGACTTTGTGGGCTAGCTCACCGCCATCTATGTTCGCACAACTCGTTTAATTTGCTGATGGCAAAGGGTTCTCCAGTGATCTCTACGCCTTGGGATGCACGTTAAGCTTCATGAAGAGGACATCTTTGATATCTATGACCTCATCTCGTGGATCACTGCCTCAGCTTCGATGTATTCATGCTGCCCCCCAAGAATTTGAGTATGGTTTTCCCTCTTCTCGGACCAAGCCGGTAAAGCTCACTGTATTAGTATTTTGTGGTCATTCTCGCAAGCCTTACATGTGGTTCAGGGAAGATATTATATTAACATTAACGGGCAAACAAGCCTCCCACAATCCTTATTCGTTGGATCAGCGATGCACAGGTTTCCTCTAACGCGTCTTGCGGCGATCATCGAGGTGGCCGGTAGTTCGAGTGCTTAGTGCTGGTGATATCATAGCTCTGGTATCATTACCTAGGGATATCCGTGCTAGTGAAAGAATGTTTCTTGACACTACGATCCGGACGGCAGGTCTGCGCAAAAGATATCTACCCAGTTGCGGGGGGCATGAAACGCGTCCGACTCCGCGTTCCGCGAAGGCGAACGTCGCTCTAAGCGGATCGCGCTCGCGGAGTTGACCCCATACGGCCTCTTCCAAATCGAGAGACGACCTACGATGGTCGAGTTGGTAAGGAGCGGTGATGTCTGGTCCGGGGAGGAACAACGAGGAGCAGTTGGCATTGGCAGGACATGTTTCGGCGGTGTTCATCCAGGGGCAGCCTTCCGCCGCACGCGGCCTATAGATCCGATGGAGTCAGCGTGTCGCCGCATGCCAGATTGTGGTGTCTAGGCTGTTCCGCCTCCAACAGAAGACGACATGGTTCTTAGTTGAGGGCCTTTAGTGGGTCACAATTTACTACAAGCATCATGGAAGTTGAACTCGGACTTCCATTTGGAAGGTATTGGGCGCAACGGATGTATGAATTAGAGGGTCGAGTGGCAGGGACGGTGCTGGCGCAAAGTTGCATATCAATTCGTGCAGAAGATGAAATTTTATGGCAAGAGTAATACCATGCTACGGGCTGCACGGGTCGAAACGCATAAGATAATTGAACAGAAGCGGGATCAAGCAAGATTAGACCTGCGTTGCCACCAGGTTGAATACGACAGATTTCCCCGAACCCTATACAGAAAGGGAGAAGTAGATCATCTGGGGGAAATGATGGTCACGGTTATCACGATAGCACGATAGTAGACTGCGCAGCACTGATGACGCTTGTGTACTTTCGTCCGGATGTGATCATGTTGACGTGGAGGAGAAAGAATACAGTGGAACTTGGTAAATTGTCAGAAACAGAGTGTCCATGAAGCGCCAGTTTGGTTTTCCGCTTCCGACCCAAGCCGTGGCGACTCGCCGGCCCGTACCCAGAAACCAAGTCCTCACGTCCACCACTAGTCGGATGTATGTGGATCTGTTCCATTGACTCGCTCATTTCGCAAGTTACGGCTCTGCAAGGACAAGGTTCAGAGACGGACCATCTTAGACGGGCGAGTGATTTGTCAAAAACTCGGCAACCAGCCCTGACGACAACGTTGGCTCACCGAATAATCGGGTCCAGCTACTAAGGATCAACCAGGTAATCGAACGACCCGGCAGCACAATATTGACACTTCCATCGTCAGGGCTTTCCCATAATGGGATCGGCGTCGAAGTCCCCTGCATGTTGTGTAAGTGAACCAACCATGAACGGTAATCGGGACAACCTCTTGTTCTTCTTGCAACAGATATGTGAATGATGTACGACCTAAAGCTGACCCAGCAGGATGATGGGCGATGCGCTTCGAGTAGTCCTTCGGACTAGCGCCCCTTTTTGCATTAGACGCAGGCATCTTCATCAGCATCCTGCTACAAAAGGTACGGGTACAGACATTCACCCAAGGACACTGGTCTCGCGATGGCGACACCCACATTGCATGGTCTGAGGCTTCTTCCATTCCCATGGTATGTACTGTGGCATTAGCCAGGAGACGGCCTTGGCATCTGTCCGCAGTACAAATGGGATGGAAGTGCCCCCGACCATGCATCAGCAGATGCACTCATCCCAGAGAACGCAACGCCCTCAAAGGTCTACGCCCGCAATACGGATGCAACGTCCGTTCCCCATAACCCAGCTGCGCAAACAGCGACGAAGGTACGCACTAGGTAGGGGTCTCATAACTGTGAATGCCAGTTGCACTGAGCATCGTCGAAGAAATTCTTGGTGGAATCTAGGATGGCGGGTGCTCGGGAGGGAGTTAATTGCTGAAGCTAACCATCTGGTGGCATTTTATAGTCTTGAGAAGAGGGGGTGCTCGTGTCCGTTCGCCTGCTCGTCTGGCCTCACACCGACATCATTTGCGCCATGAGGATGTCCTAGAACCTGGTAGCGAGACTTATCAGGTTACATCGCGATTGCGATGCGTCAGACCATTTCGCTATGGTGAGAGGGGTTCGGCAAACCCATTATTTTATGTTTTTTGATTTTTGACCATATCGAGGGATTGCCTGGACCTCGTCTGATCATTCCCGGAAATTTACCTTTATTTTTCAGATCATTGACATGCAGCCCTGCTATAATACGGCCATGTCGCCGTGCAGGACCAGCCCGGGCCCTAAAAATGTTGCACGGCAAGCTGCAGCTTGCATCCATTGTTCTAAAACACGCAGCCATTCTGTCGCCTCGGACATATTTTCTTTCCGCCTGCTCGTGTCATTGCGGGCCCTCTATCTGAGTTTGCAGGTGGAATTCGGACTTTCATGTGTCATTGGTTGCATGCTCTCTTTTCTCCGCAAGCGCCACTGTTCCACAGAAGGGAAATTTCTCTTCCTTATCGCTCTCAGATCTGTCCCCACTTGACGTTCCATTGTGTTTTTTTAGATGAGGTGAGATGCAATAACTTCCGCCAAGTGGACGAGAGGTATGGCTCAGTCCCGATCGACTAATTGACCAGAAACTTTTTTCTGCTCTTGTCTCTTTCGATTGACTGGCGGAAATCCCAGCCCCCGTCTCCAGTTGTTCATGATCCGTCATCCTGTCCACAAGATGACTCCTAGTATTACTAGGTATTAAGGTAGTGAATGACCTCGTGGATCATTTCCTTTGATCAATGATAATTTCGTTGATAATACTCGGACTGACGGTAAGTGATATTGCCGAGCGCCGACAAACTACGCATTCAAGACCACCATCTACTTATTTGCCCATGATATAGACAGACAAGGAAATGATCGAAGTGATTCGCTCTCAATCAGCAACTTGCACGAGCGGAGCTATGACAGGTCACCTGAGAGATGCGACAGACGTGTGGTACGAGCGTTGTGTTTGTAATACTTGCGAACCATCTTACTGACGTGCTGTGGCCAAATGTCCCAAGAGTCCACCACTGGCAAGCGCCTCTCTCGCTCGATAATCCACCCGAATGATTTTTCTTGTTCTCGGTGTTCATGAACCACACCTTTCCTACCGCAGCGAAGAGTCCACCCTTCTCCAAGTGCCTTCGCTACCGCTTTCACGAGCCAAAGTACGTCCTTCACCACACAACATGCGTCATGAGACCCCAACTCTGGCGTTTTTGACTCAGCTTGTACCACCAAAGTCGCCAGTCCATCTTGCCACTCTGTAAACTCTAACGGCTTATTGTTCCTCCTCGACAGTTGTTCGCCGTTACGATTTTTTCGGGCACTCGTTTCAGTTCAGCCAACCCTCATGCGCACTCTTTGTCCCAAATCGTGTTACAATACCCTTCCTTCCTGCTGTTCCCGCTGGTGGTAGTTCACTCCAAGACAATGCGTGTGGACGATCGGTGGTATTTTTGGCAGTTTTGGATACCATGTAACTCTTTCCAGCCTAGACACGTATTCGCATTGGTCCGCCCGTCTAGCCCGTCATGCGAGGAATGGTTCAGAATTGACTCGCTGGCCCCTTTTCGGGTTGCCCAGACATAGCCGCACTGGGACATGTTCAACGGGGTGATTAACCGTGTGTAGGACCCTTTCCTGGCCGAGTCTTCCGGTCTCGGGTCGACGGTGACGGCGATACTCATGTCTTTCAGAATCGATGATCTCAGTTCATCAAACAAATAATTGAAAAAAGAAATGAGAGGGGGGGGGAGCTCATTCATCGTGACACTCATTCATTATTACGCAGCCGTGCGGTGCCAATTGTCACCCACACACCAATCGAATCAAACCGCAAACCCACCGAACATGAATCGCATTTCGATCGCCCGCACGATGCAGAAGATGACAGTACTTACATATGTATTAAGCGGTGACTCGACCGTTTCCCTCTTTCCCCTCTTCCTTTAATATGTCTCGGGTGAAATAGCTAAATCTTTTCCCCTCCTGTACCTTTGTCTCCGTTAATTGTTCTTCCTCCTCTGGACGATTGCTCTACCAATCCGGGACCGTAGTTCATACAAACACGTTGCGCTGGGTATCCTCATATAACATGGAAAATGAAGGGAGAGGAAATTCGGAGTAAGAAACACGTTGCCGTCTTATGACCTGCCAGACTTCTTTCCTCGTGACCAACGGGCCGACTCGATCTCAAAATGACATGGTCCTACACAACACGTCCCATATGCCAGGCCTTCCGGGGCTACTACTACGCTGTCAAGAACGCGTTCGTCAGGGTCGGTGTCACCAGAAAGATGCACTTAGAAGTTACTTTATCCCTTTCTTGTGTGCGTCGGAATGATGGGGCGTAAGTATGATCCGCCATATCAGGATATAGACAGGTCGCATCCTGCGCCGATAGCTGATCCACGTCGTCTAGCCTGCTGTACGCGCAAGATTTGTAATTTCAGGGTCCTCCACAAGATACAGTACGTCCGCACGGCCACCACACCAGACGTTGCAGGGTCCTGAACACCCACAAACGGAACACCGCAAAGTCAAATTTGATGGTATGGACGCAACCAGTGACTACAACTACCACGCATATGATACCAAATCCCACCACCTTCTTGCCCGAGATCCGAGGAACACGTTTTACTTGATCTCCAACAGCTTTACCTCTGAGAATAGGCGGACCATCAATTGTACAGCCTGACAAACCACATTGGATGTGACGCACCAAACTTTAATGTCGAGTTGGGAGGGATACCATCCATCTTTTTGTTACCGTAACCCATCGATGGTGGAACAATGATTTCACGTTCCCCTCCGATTTGCATTCCGGCGACACCGATATCCCAACCTGTTACCGAAATAAGTACACCGCGTTTCAGAATGGATGTAATTCTTTTTACCTTTGATCACATCACCCTGCCCGAGCTTGAAGACGAACTAGAGAGCTGTGAGTGATTTAAAGCACATGACAATTAATTATAACCTACGCCCTTCCCCTTGGTGTTTTTGTCGAAGACTTTGCCATCGAGGAACTTGCCAATATAACGCATCTCAACCTTGTCGCCCTTCTTCGCCATCTTGCCCGTGCCAATAGTGTGATCCTTGACCTTGACACCTCCCTCAAGAGTACGCTGGGCTTTGTCTTCCTTTTCCTTCTTTTCGTCGTCCTTTCGCTCAGTCTTTTCCTTCTTTTCTGCCTTGTCCTTTTGTCCTTCTTGTCCTTCTTTTTCTTGTCCTTCTTTTCACCCACCTGCTTTTCTTCCTCTTTCTTCTCCGGCTCAGGGGCAGGGGCAGCATTACCGTCAGCAGCCTTGAGCTTCTTCGCCAGCTTTTTCCTTTGCGACTTCGACAGCTGCTCCTCAAGCTCGTCAACTTCCATGTCTTCCTCTCGAGGACGCTTCAGCGCTTTAGGTGGTTCTGCCTCGTCGTGTACTTCTTCGAAGCGGCTACGGAAAGTAAAAAACAATTACACCAGGCAACCTACCTGACAGATCATCTCACTTACACAGCGTCATCTTCCTCGTCTTCTAGGGCAGCTTCGTTACCGTCGACTTCGACCTCGACATCGGAGCTGACCTCACCGAGGTTATACCCGTCCTCCTCTTCATCGGAGTCCACGTCGGATCCGAAAGGTGGCTCGTCCACGGGGGTCTGATCTAATATAACACGAACGGATGAGAAAAAACATGGGATGGAGAGCGCGTGAAAGATATTTACCAATGTAGTTGCCATACAAATGAATCGAGCTATCGCGAGTGGAGCAGGAAAGAAAAAAAAAAAAAGACATCAGTCGTCCAGCGCACGTACGTAAACGACGCGTCGCGTGCTCACTTTTTGCCAGCGACTTCGAGGATGTACTCCATGTCCTGCTCGAGAATAATCTCGCACGAGGACTGCTCGATCTAGGATGCACGTCAGACGCGCCCTGGGACGCGCGCGTCAGGGTTTAGAAGGAGAATACGCGTACTTTTCCGGGAGTGAGTGAGCAGAGGACGGTAGTCACCGCCTCGCCCTTGAACTCGTTGTCGTCATCTTCCTCATCCTTGTCTTCATCGTTTTCGTCGTCGAGAGCCGACGCAAGGCTCTGGTAGGTTAGTTTGACTGTCGTCCGCGCAGAGTCATCTTGCAGCTCGTCAGGAAGAGCTGCGTTTTTTATTTGGAGATCGCCCTGAGGGACGACGACCTCGGGCTTGCCGGGGGTCAACACGATGCTCCTACGGGAATTAACGTCGTCAGTTATGGCATACAGAATACGAGAGACGCGCACCAAGGTGCAATAGCGACAGCCATGACTTTTTTTGAAAATTGAAAATTGAAAGAAAAAGAAATGAAGTCGTCTGACAAGCAGAGTCAAAGTTAAAAAGTCAACGGCGGTGAGGTGATATTGAGAATTTTAAACTCCGCTCGGAGGTCGTCGTTCCTCGTCGAGATGGTCAGTGTCCACACTGGGAGAGAGATCGAGAATGCTGATTGACGCGTTCTGGACAGTCTAACGTGCTAAGACCATACCTCGCAGCGGTCAGGTCATCGCTTACCGCAGCGCTCACGCTCGAGAACTTTTCGTCGCAGGTGTGTCTGTTATAGACTCTCGTTGCGCTGATCTTGCCGACACTGTACCCCAGATCGTTGAGCGACACAACAAACCTGAAGTCGAAGTTCGGTATGTACCCCTCCCCTTTTTTTTGCCCGTATTACAACACCTCTCTCACAAAACACAACAGTGGATCGAAAGAAGTCCTCCTCAACCCCCTTATGATATCCCGCAATGAGAACGAGCGCGTGCTGATCGAGCCCTCAGTCAACTCGATACGGATGAGCATCAAGATTAAACAAGCAGACGAAATCGAACGCATCTTGTGTCACAAATTCACGCGCTTCATGATGCAGCGCGCCGAGAGTTTCGTCGTGCTGCGCAGGAAACCCGTCCCGGTGGGTCTCTGATCGAATTAGCAAGATCGGTGCAAGGTGGGGCTGATGCTCCCATAACAAGGGTTATGATATCTCGTTCTTGATCACTCACGTGCATTCGGAGACGATGCTCAAGCACAAGGTCGTCGATTTCATCATCCAGTAGGTTTCCTACCAAACGTACCACGTCAGGGAGTAATTTTTTTCCATACCTTAGATTTATGGAAGAAGTGGATCGAGAGATTAGCGAGATGAAACTTAGTCTCAATGCTCGCGCGCGTATAGTTGCAGAATCTTACTTGACTGCAGTAAGTCCAGCTTGCTAGCGACATCATGAAAGCAATCTGACCTGCATACTAGTTCAACTTATGAACGAGAACGTTTGACCTTGTCTACATCGAGTATCCTCGGGTAGATGCGATGTACATCTCAGGCATAATGCTTACCTTGGGGCAAAACCTCGAGCTCCGAGTTGTACCGTTATTTAAGACTAGACGGGGTAAATCACCCCAGTGGTACCAAAAGGTAATTCCAGTTGGTAATAATCTCTCTGCTCGTCGTTCGGGTACTGAAAGGCTACAACAATGCGCCTCAACTGCGCGTATAAATAAGGATATTGTGCCACATCATGTGTAAGGTATGCGCGGTCTTGGTCCATGCCGAGAACTTGTGCCAGTGGTACTAGTACATGGTGGTGCGAATGCCGGGGATGCAAAATTGGGGTACAGGTGACGAAAAGGAACGACAATGGTAGGGAAGAGGAAGACCCGAGATGCCAATGCGGAGACGGAAAGATGAGGGGCACAACGCTTTACTCACCGCGCATGCCGCCCCCTAGGTTATCAAACAACAAATCCTTTAGCCTTTCCCAGACCCGGCTCTCAGCATTCGGCGCCCACTGAGCCAATTCTCTCACCCTCTCTTCGGACTCGGCCAGTCGGTGACGCAGCTCGCAATTCTCGTTTCGCGCCACGTCCAGCTGGACGCGCATATCCCGGGAGCGAGATTCTAATGCGTACACCTTGTCCTCTGCGCGTGTCAAATGATCATTCGACGCCGTAAGGTTCTCCTGTAGCTTCTTCTGCGCCACGCGGGATGCGTTCAATTCCTTTTCTAAATGCTTGATGCGCGCCCGGGATTCCTCCACATCGCGTGGAGATATACCGCTCCGTGAATGCCCATTCACATCGGACATTCCACGGTTTCCGTTGCTCGGAAAATCAAGGCCAAGCACGTTGTCGGGCTGGGGACGTACTGCCCCAGCAACGATGGCATCGTTCACGGTCCCATACACGGCGCGAAAGAGATCATGCGCTGTGGACACGTGGCTTGCATTCTCTGGATCATTGGAACGCTCCCGACTGATGTCCATCTCGCAGGCTGCGAGAAGCAACATCGCCGGTCGCATGGCCGTGCCTTTGAAACCAGGCGGTGTCCGGCCGAGTGATTTGAGACGCGGAGAACCTGGGCAAGCCAAGGTCGCCGTAAAGATGTCCGAGGCAGGAACAGATGCCGCTGTGGACGTATTCTCAAACTAAAAGGAATCGCAAACGTGCATGAGGCGTACCGTCACCCTTTGCCTTTTCGGCGTCGGACGGGCCGTCCAAACTATCCAGGAGAGATCTAATCACGGCACATGCGGCTCTGGAGCGGCCCGTGCGCCGATAGTGTGCGCCAACCAAGAGGTATGGACCCGGGTCGCTTTTAGTCATTGTGAGCATGGCGATCATGCCCTTTGGGTCGTCGGGGAGGGTAGAGAGATCATAAGTGAAAGGATACCCTTTATAAACGAGGGAGACTTGATATCCCTTATCATTTGCGATTGCAGCTACATTCGCGTTCTGGGTAGATACCGGTGGGAGACGAAGAGAAGGGGGAACAAGAACGAAGGACGTCTGAAGTGCCGGAGCGCTGGCGGGCTTATCCGGAAGTTCGATAGTGCGCAAGAAGGCAGTCACTGGGCAGGATGACGGCGACTCTGCTCTTCCCTTGGAAGCATAGGTCGTGATGGCGGGTGGTGCGGACGAAGGAGGGAGGCGAAGAGATGGACCTGGCACGTCCGCGTGATTGCTGAGAGTGCTCGCGTGTGTTGGGCATTCGCGCACTGACCCGTCGGCTTGTTTCCGAGCATGAGAGGTGACACAATTTCCCCTTGTCCCAGACGGAGAGCGACGTTCGCCATCCGAGGAAGATAGTGCGCATATAGGCTGTGCCCTGTCGCGATGTGAGGCGGGTGCTCGATCTGGAGCACGGGGAGAGGCCATCTGGCCCTGGGGTCGTGACGCGTCGTTTGGCCGACGCGTTGGACGGGTGGGGGATGTCGTGCCTGACGACTTTGGCTTTCTGTACGGTGCCGAGCGCGAGGACGGGCTGGGATGAGGACGGGGAGTGTCCTTCATGCTGGGGACAAGTCAAGCTAGGCAGTGGCTGACTGGGTGGAACAAAACAAGTTTCAGATCAAAGTTGGCCTTCTCCAAACGCTGCCCGACCGTCGCGGCTCTCCAAAACAGCCTCGAATGGCATTTCAAACGGTAAGATCGTGATATGGACTCAATCGATCGTGCGTACAACACCTTCTCTCCGACGGGAGTCTCACAATATCCATCGCTAGTGGCTACGAATACTAGTCGGACAACGAGGAGTTACCAAGCCCAGGTAAGGATATTCTCGCACCGATGTGCGCGCATTGGGCGGGATTTCCTACTACGAACAATCGCACACTCTGTGGTATACTTGGGTGATGCATCATGTTGAGATGTTGACGTCTGCCCCGGACGGCTTCGGCACTATTCCTCTTCCGGGGAGTCACGGGAGAGATTACTTATGTGCGAGCAAAATTTCAGGCAGAGACAGTCTCACGACGAAGCTGGTGCGCATTCGGGAGGGCGCCGACGGCATCGCAAACGATTCAAGCCCACGTACTTGGGAGGAAATGGAATCCAAGGTCGTAGTGAGAGGGAATGAGGTTTGTCGAAGCAGCAGTATGAAGGGAGAAGCAGAAAATAGTCGTTCTGGCTCGTAACCATCCTTTTATACGTTTATTGACTTGCTCGTCGTCCTCCCAGGTCAATTGAGTGATGTCATCGCTAAATATATCAGCATATGAGCTTACGTACCCGATCAATAGCGGGCCAGCGCTTCAGCGGTGAATGTCTCACCAAACTTGAAACAAATTGGTAAATTTAGTCCCGAGGCAAGACCTTCAATTTGACCTGTCTTGGCCAACTAGTTCATCCCGGCGGTTGATCCTATCCCCGTTTAACAATGCATTAGTGGGCATTTCAAATTCGTAGAGTAGGTAGAAACCGCAATTATAATCAGAACACAAATACGCAATCAGACACAATACCCCAGCAATCTGGATCACTGCTCTCAGCTCCAACATATCATGACAACGCGACATGAGACGAATCGAGACCTAGAGGGAGCATCGTATGATCTCTCAACACAGAACGATCCCAGGAGGACGTGCGCAGCTGTTTTCGTCCCGCTTAGCGACGCCAACGTTCTCGTTGGTTCAGCAGACACGCCAACTTACATGTTCGATAGCCTCTGACGTGGACAGAATGTTCATGTGGTCTGGGACGAACCCGCCGTTCTGGTCATCCCAGCCAAAAGAGCTTCAGTTGGACAGCGCGGACTATCACCGTCGTGTCACTCACCAACGCGAGTTCGTCGAGGTTACGGAACGCATGTCGCATATCCAGGGGCAGTTGCGTGGGAAGTACCAACACGTGGACCGTAGGCGAAAACGGCTTGGAGGCGGCGACGAGAGATGCCATCGCCTGATCCAGTAATTTAGTCGGTCAGTACAGTGAACAGATCAGCGTATCAACGATGACCGCACCATCGCAGTGTTAATGGCGAGCGTGATCTCGGATCGTTTCGCGCGGGCGTCTTTACCAACCAAAACGAAAAACTCCCAGTAGCAATCAATAATGTACACAGATTCTTGTTGCACAGTCTCTGCGAATAAGGTCGGAACTGGACAAATCTAAGGAAGTACTGGTTTAGCGTTCTAGAGTCGCAGCGCCAAATGCTCACCGGAGTCTCCGGGACGGTGACGTCTACAAGCCAACAGCGAGGCTCGGACGGTACCACGCTGCTCCTCCACTTCCAATAGTCAGCTTTGGCATAAGCGTCAGAGTCTCCAACGACCATCCAAAACATCTCCTCGTCCCCATCGTTCTCGCCCTCTATGAGCTCCTTCACCAACGTCCCCTTGACTGCCATACCTTGTGCATACTGAAGCGCCGCGGCACGTTCTGCGGCAACCGAACCGCAACCGTGCCATACATAAATGTTATCCAAGATGGAGATACAATAGCTGTATCCGGAACATAAGTTCCTGATGTTCTGTGGGAGGTATCAAGATTTCATAGTGTGTTGCATACACAGTCGACAAACCAGATCAATCTCATCAATCAAGACATAACCTCCGTTCGATCTCACGACGTGCATCGCAGTGTTCTCCGACGACCAATGAGCCCTGGAGCCCTGAAATCCAAGTCAGGCCAACGATTTTCTGGAGCCACGTCACTCTGTACCTGGCGTATCGCAAGTTGCCCTCCAAGTACATAGACGAGCTCCGTGGGTTCGCGTTGCTGATCCACCATGTCCTAAACGAAGACCTCAGAGTGAGCCGGTGATGTCAGTGCGAAACAGAAATCACCCACAGCAGAGGTCCCGTACCGCCTCGCAAGCTCATCGACCTTCCTTTCCTCCTTGTCCCCAAAGTGACACTTCCTACCCTGCCAGCACCACACCTTAGTCTCGACGAGCCCGCTCTCGCGTGACTTGGCGCGATACACGACGACGAGGACCTCGGCATCGTAAAAGACGTTCGTGTCGCGCTGAACGGGCGCAGCATTCGTATGCACGACCGACATCACCTCGACCGACACCGTGCGCAAGTCAGGATTCGGCACGAACTCGGTCGGTCGGTCCACCTTCAACAGCGCCGCGACGTCCAGCTTGGGTAGTGGCCCGTCGACGTGATCTGTACGTCGTCAGCATTCGCTCAGATCGTACCATAAAAGCGTGATCGCTCACCAATGTACACTTTCGAGGACGGAGTCGGAGACGGGGGCGATTGCACCGCAACCGCTCCGACACGCAGACTGTTCAAGGGACTATCACTGACAACATTGCCGTCCGACACGTTTTTCCCCGTGCTCCGCGACATGGTATGCGCCGGCGTCACCGCAGGCGTCTTCTCCTCCGCCAAGGACGGCATAGCGATCGCTGAATACCGCTCATAACTCGACTTGCGTTTCTCCCCCGCAGCAGCCGGACCATAGAGCCCTACGCTCGCCGGGAGCTGGCGACCAGGATAGGAGACGGGCGCAGGGACAGGATCAGGGAGGACAGCGGTAGTTTCGTTCCCCTCTCTTTCCTCTTCCTTTTCCTGTTGCTGCGCTGCCTCATTCAGCGCCTGCGCAACTTCCATCACCAAAGCCCTATTTCCCGTGCTCGGGATCCGCGCGTGACGCGTAGGTGAAGGCGGCACGGTCGGACGTTCTTCCGTGTCTCTCGAAGCCGTCTTCTTATCATTTCCCGTTTCCTTTTCCGCCGCGGCGACTGCCGCAGGGTGAGCGAGACCGGGGAGGGCCCGACGGCCGACCATGCCAGCAATCCCGGCTGCCTTGGTGCCCAGATTAGGTCTATTGGCAGCCGAGGACGTGGGTTTAACCCCAATCAACGTGGGCTCCGTCCAACGGTCGGTGATCCTTCCCGTACTGCTGGGCGGGCTCGCCTTCATCGGGGGCTCTTCTCTAGACTGCAAGGACGAAGAGCCCGAGCCAAACGAGGCAGGTATGTATACGTTTGACGTGTCTAGCGGACTCGGAGCGGGCCCTGTAGAGGATGCGCGCACACCCAGATTAGGTGGATGGACCCCTTCGGTGCCTGACACCAAAGGGCCACCAGACGGTGCTCTAACGCCAGATGAATCTTCTGGCCTTCCTTCTTCGAACCTCGCTTTACGAGGCTTCTTTGCCCTGTCCTTGGTAGGCTATTCGCATATATGCGTCCAAGAGACGACCGGCGAGCAAGGAATACATGCCATTAATACGACGAGGCAGCATTACACCATTAATCGACGTATGTGCACCAAGTTCAACCATGAATCAAGACAAAGGGGAGGGTCATCCATCAACCATTGATCCAGCTCAGTGTCACCAAAGAGGACGCACATGACTTAATGGTTTTCCAGGCGATGAGGGCAGTGGTGATGCGGACGCCCTTGGCGTCTTCGCTCTACCCGCGAGCGCATTGGCTCCAGATCCATCCCCTTGATTCACACCGCCTTCGCCAGCCCCCGTCAACGCCCCTCCACCTTGGGCTCCTCCATCTAATGCTTTGACGCCCAATTCGTCTACGTCGGGTATAACAGGGTCGTCGCCAGTCTTGATAGGCTTGATGTAGGATATCATCGTGCTCGAGGATCCGAGCTTATCTTCCGTGTCTTGGCCAGGTAGCACATCCGCTTTTTTCTGCGGCGTCTTGGATATCACCGGGTTGGAAACTGCGCTGCGAACAGACCGTCCCGTATCATGCGTCTTGACAACCGAGATGTCCGGTCCCGATCTGATGCTCAGATGTGCCGAAGAGGCTCGTGTCGGCGTAGCGGTTTTAGCGGCTGGAAGTGGAGGTGATGGCGTACCGCTGCCATTGGCATTCATTAAGGGATTCCACCGATCAAGAACCGAACCGCGTCTAGCACCTTTCTCCCGTACCTCACCAACTCCCTGACTCTGGCTTGGTACAGGCGACGGAGAATTTGGGAATACATGCTTCGAGGCGGCGGATGGGCTTCCATGAGGGTCACCACTAAGCCTGTCGCTCGCTTGGACGATGCTCTGAACGAATCCGCGGCCTTGCAATCTACTAATGCTCGGTGTCGGATCCTTCGACGGGGAGTTTGGCAGGCGCAGGAACGCAGGAGACGCGCCACGCTGAGGCTGCGGTGCATACGTACCACGTACAGGTGATGAAGCCCTGGGAGATTTGGAGGGTACGACCGACCCTGAGGGTAACTGAGGAGATGGTTGGTGGCGTGGCGTCTGCCATGGAGCTACCCCAGAGAAATTCGAGCGTGTGGGGCTGGATTCGATGGGAGTCTTTGCGCGCGTGATGTCTGTACCCGGTGTTTTGGACTGTGGCTCATCTGCGAAAGTCTTTGTGGAGAATTCTGAAGGCGTCTTTGAACGTGGCTCGATGACGACGGGCAGGCTTTTCGCCCGAACGTCCGTCACCGGCGTTTTGGAACGCGGCTCGGAAGCAGTGGGCGTCTTTGGACGAATATCTGCAGCAGTTGGAGTTTTTGGACGCGATTCCGTGACTAAACTTTTGGCTGGGGCGACTGTCCCCCCACCAAAATTCTGAGATAGTGGGTGAGAAGGAAGCGACGGGGTGGGGATGACCTCGAGCTCTGGAACACTGCCGTGAGGCGTACTTTGGCGGCGCTCACGGGCCCCGACAGAGGATGGTCTGTGGGATGGTGATTGACTAGATGTTTGCTCTTCAATCTTTTCTACATATCTGCGAGCGACGTTCGAGGTACTCAGCGTACGTGCGCGAGTGGGTTCTGATGGAACTATCTGCGGTGTAGAAGGCAGGGGTTGCGGCACCGTAGTCGGTGCCAAGGGCAAAGGCGGAGCGCCACCAGCCTCGCGTCCGACCATGCCTGGCATCGCGACACCTCCACGTCCAAATATCGGGTGTACGGAACCATGCTCCACACGCCCGTCATATGCGGTGCTTGGATCCATCTGTGGCTCATGCCGCCTAAGTCGCGGACCGGTTGCATTTCCGCCCATGAAAGCCGCAAGTGATATAGGCGCAGACGGCGCCACAGTCGATGTCGGCTTCATCGCGGATCTTGGCATTGAAACGATCGACGCCGACGACCTCTCGGAGACAGCTTCAGAAGATCCTGAATCGGTCTCCACCATACGTCGCGGTGGGGCGTCCTGGAGCTTAGCTACGGTGTGGAGCCTGTCAAAAAGGCGAGTTCATGACAGTGGGTACTAGGGCGTCACCTACACAAATCGATCCCGTGCATCCCGATGCCAAAATCGCCACTCTGGCCAGTCCTACTCCTCCTCGTTCTTGCTAATCTGGCTCGCACAATCTCCTCCTCAAGGCGCCGTTGTTCGGCCTCGTCATCGGCGTCGACTTGGCGTTGCATCGCCTTGATTCTACTGGTCCATTCCGCGAGCCCGTTGTCTGTTGCCGTCGAGGTGGAGCGTGCTGGAGCGGGAGGGAGATCAAACCGAGCAGACCGCGGTGTGGACGTCGTCGACATCACTGAAGGCACCGAGCTAATAACTTGCTGAGAACGAGAGGGAATGCACTTCCGTAAGATAATACTAGGACCCAGGGTGGTGTGCTGACGTAATGATACAACCGCATTGTGATTTCTTGTAGAGTAAATATTCCAAATACATCTTTAAGTGTTTAAGTGGTCGTAAAGAGTCAAGAACATGTCCATTAGCATGATCAAGGGTTCTTAATGGAATGTGCAGCGTCAGATGGGCAAAGGTAACGTGGTTGTCCCAACTTTTTAGAGATATCATCTCGTTGCTCAAGCCAAAGTGGCGAAAGCTAAGGAAACAGCGACCAGCATAGCTACACCGACATTCAAGCCGTTGGCAGAAAAAGAGCCTACGCCGCCTGTCGAGCTCGAAGTCGAGTTGGAGCTGGTGTCCTGAATGCCAGAGGGCATCTGTCCATCTACTCAAATACATTAGTTTACTCTCAACAAATGAAACTGATTAAAAAACGAACTGGTGAAAGAAGAACCACATTCGGATTGAAGTGTAGCTTGCTCACTCGACACGAGTGAAGGCAGGTTCTTAGAGATAATAGTGTATGCAGCTTTTGAGCAGTCAGAGCAAGTCACATTTTGAGGGATGGTGATGTTCGATCCAGATCCAGACAAATACAATGTTAATAAACCGACGATGTTGCTGGTAGAAAGAGTGGTAGTCGATGATTGAATGTCCGTGAGCAACTCAGTCACACAAAGAGAGTTGACTGAAGTACTGTGCATGATAATAAGTCGAACGTAAAAAAGTGCTATCAAAAGGTTGGCTCACTCCTTTAAGCAAGAGATTTCTCGGAAACTTGGGTAGGCTTCTTGAGCGGCCGTCACCAAAGAAGAAGAGCTATTACTCGTCAATCCTAGGTTAGCGAGGTCGCTGGAACAGCCGTTTGTAATGTTCGTGACGACAGCCTGAATAGTAGCATTGGTACACGGTCCTTGGCTGCACATCCCAGTCAACCAAGAGTTGACCGTTGGAATGACTGAAGTAGAACTCGAGTTGGACAAAACAAGCGGCGCAAGCAGAGTAAGGTCAAGACAAGGTGCATTAGACGCGACCGTGAGTAGGGTGGAAGAGCATTGGCTTGAGATGCTAGTAAGGAGATCGCATTGTCAGTGCTGAGCGGCCCCTAGCGTGCTTGTGGCGTACGATTGAGCAACGGCGAGACCAGCGCCGGCAATGAATAGAGTAGCTTTGAAAAACATGTCGTAAAAGGTGATGAAAGAGTAAAGGACTGCGCAATCGTTGGTCCTTGTCCCCATTTATAATGTCTTGAGGGGTTGTGCCTGTGACAGAATATCCCCATTTGGGTCCGGTGTGGAGTGAGTGTCCGACGCAGTACTTGTCAGAATCTGTGCAAAGTCTATTCATGTCTCCAAAAAATATCTGTGGCTGTTATGATCATGATTCATTCTGCGGATAAACCTGACCGGCCGCAGAATCATGATGACGAGAACAACAAAAGAGATTCTTAGTCAGCCTTCATACGACGAACAATGATGTGGACTTCCACGATCACGAAAGACTTTGTTATTGTGTTCTGACCATAAAGTTCAACGGTGAGTCTCATTTCTTGACACCCAGATCTCCACCGTCTCTGCCGACGTAGACGTCGAGCCTACTTCCGTTCATTCTCTTAACGATGTCTACTTTGCTTAATCTATTATACTTTTTGTTGCTGATCCATTTTGATTCCGTGTCCTCCAGGCCGCTTTCACGAAGCTGTAGAGCCAAACCTCTAAGTGCCTCTTCGTCCTCGACCCGTGTACCTACCAGCACGGCAGTACCATCGAACACTGCCAGACCGTCTCCCACATCAAGCTCTAGTTCCGCACCACGTCCTCCCTCTTCGCGTGGATGCTTTCCGTCATTAAACTTTCAAATGCCATCGGATGTCCCCAAGTCACTGGACAATTGGTGGTGTTCAATGGACACCGAGTACGCCTTCATGGGTTTCAGTTACGAGGTTACTGCATGTATGTTTTCGTCATTTCGGTATTTAGGTTTTGGGCTGACGCCGTCTCAGGCCAGAGTCCGAGCCAGCTTAATGCAGACTTTGCTGATATCAGAAAGAGATTTCATGGTCGTTATGTCCGTCTCTATGGAGCATGCGACAACTCTGGGTTTTAGTGCGTGTACTGTTATAGAGTATGTCAACCTCTCTCTAACCTCGGCGTATAGTGATGACATCGTGGATGCCGCGTGGAACAATGGCGTTGGAGTTCACGCGCTGATATGGGTAATTTCCGTGTTTTCTGCTGTTCAACTCCTCGTTCACATTGTGCAGTTTGGTTTCGACGGTGGTAACGAGTGGGAAACTCGCCGTGATTCGCTCATCAACACACTCACCACCAACCCCAAGGCAAAATTCATCACTCGTGGGGTTCAGTTCGGTTCTGAGCCCTTATATGACGACGTACTTCCCCATTCCGAACTTGCTTCGCAAGTCAAGTCTGCCCAGGCTCGACTAGCCGGTGTAAAGATTCCCGTTACGGTTTCAGAGCTGGCTTATGGCTATCAGGAGCGCAATGCTCAAGACGTCCTCGATGCCATCGATTTTATTAATATTCATATGCTTCCTTTCTTCTCGCAGCTTGCGACTACTGGTTCAGCTGCATGGCCGCTCGTAGAGACGGATATGAATTGGTTCATCCAGCATGGTGGAGGAAAGAAGATGTATTTTGACGAGGCAGGTCTTCGAGATCAAGTGAGCCATTTCCTTTTCTAACCATCTGTCTTAGAATGGCTGGCCTTCCGTTACATCTCCGAGTGTTCAACCCAACAGCCCTAATGCAGTTGCTAGCGTTAGCGACGAGCATGTATGTCACCATTCCCTGGCTACAAGGCCTCGAGTTGATGTGGTCATCATAGCAATACTACCAGTTGCTCGACAGTCATTGCGCAGACTTCAAGAATGCCGCTGGCGGGGGCATTGGATGGTTTGCACATATCTACTCCGATAATCAAGAGCCAGGTTATGGGATCTACGATAAGAACCACGTGTTGAAGTTCCACTTCCGGCCCCGCACATCGTGTTAGATGGCATTACAAATGTTTCGTCCGGATTATTCTGAAGATACCTCCGATACCCCTCTTTTCGCGCTCCTTACTTACACTCATTTGACAAAATTCAATCGTCTACCATTGCAAGTGTAGGATTATTTAGGCTTGGTTGACCTTGCTGACCGAGTCTCTATGTAATCACATCTGTATCATTATATCCTTCAGGGTTGTATGATAATCAACTATGCAAGTCTGTACTTAATAGAAAGAAATTGACAAGAAATTACCCCTGCAGTACAGTACAGTAGACCAGGGAAGACTGCATGATCTAGCAGATAATCATATATCACTAAGCATCACCCTCAACCGTACCATTTGTCCCCGATCCTGGTTCGTGCGGCAGGGCGCTGAGGAATCCGTGACTCAGTTATGTTCCAGGTCTCTATGGCACGCTGATAACGCACATTCAGTCTAGTATTACACGAATAATTTGAGCACTCTACCTTCCACGTAGCCATGTCAAACTCCATGACAATCTGTCGAGCATGGACGCCTGCAGCTCTTTCATCCATAGTGGGCTGTTCGCACCGCACTGGCAATCCAGTCAAACCATAGCTGCGCGAACAAGTTTCCTTTACGCACTGATCATTGGTTCACCTTGGTCGCTGATCTCGAACGAACATTCTCCATCCCGGATGATGAATGAGAGGTAGAAGAGGTTTTCTACAGACTGGGCAAAATCATTTGGATTGACGATAAACTTGAAAAGGTTGATAGGTCGGTTGATATCTTCGAGGATATCTCTGATCTAAGGCCGATGTTAGTGAGCAAGATGAGAACGCGGGGGGGGAGGGTTTAATTCACTCTGATGACGTTCTTGGTTGTTTCGTTGTCAGATCTCTTGATGTCCTCTTCCTTTATTTCTTGGGGTCGACGTTCTTCTTCTTGGACCTTTTCATGCTTCTGGCGCTTCGTCGGGGCACGCTTCCTTTGCTCCAAGGAGAGCGGGCCCAACCTGGGAGTCAATCAGCGACGCGGACCCGCGGATATGAAAGGGAACGGGTACATGAAGCCGGTGACAGGGACTCTTCTACTTTTTGCCAGGGCTTTTCGGCCTATCTTGTCCCAGTCGAGTACGCCATCCTCCACGCCCTCCATTTCGTCCCCCTCTTCGTCTTCGAATCGATGCATTCCTCCCATAAAACTAATGAGTTTTGACACAAAGTCGTCCATGTCGAACGCGGCAGAGCCGAGCTTCATGGCACGCGCTTTCTGCGCGCCGATACTCGAGACATTTCGAAGTATTGTCGAGTCAAGTATCGCTTCGGTCGGATTCTTTACTGTATGAAGGAGAGTTTGAGAGGCAGTGAGAGAGTGACTGCGTGTATGCGTGCACCTTTGGAAAAAAGTGAGTTGATATGTGTAACTCGACCCGTGAGCTCCACAGCGTCGTGGTCCTGCGGCCTTAAGTGTTCTGGATCACGCAGGTTTTATTGTGAACTCGAAGAAGACGCGTCGGACGTACCTCCTGTCTTCTTTTCGAGAATACGATATTCTTTACGGATTTCGCGCTTCTCTGCTGCATCCTGGTCTGGATCGTACGCTAGACTTTCTCGTTCCATGTCTTGAAGAACGAAAGCGCGAGTGTCACGTGTTACATTGGCGCGACGCGTTTTCAATCAAACACGGACAAACTGACTCTTTGCCCGACGCCGAAAAAGTTGTGCACAGGAAGTGGCCTGTACAAACCGACAATGTCAGCGCACGCGATAGACGTAAGTGGGTATAGCGCTCGATGTCGTGTCGCTGAATAGGAGTCTTTGCAGTACAGCAGAAGCACACGTGCAGTGTGTAAGGGGCCTGCGCCGTGTGCGGGTTCTTCGATTCCAGTGGGTAGTTTGAGGTATGGCGAAATTCGCAAAGGAGAGTTCGGTGAAACAGTCTCCTGGCGTCACTGGTAAGCATCATAAAACAAATGCCCTGTGAAAAAAAATGCTGATAGATCGGCGCATACAACACAGGGGCTGCGTCACACCCGATATCTTGCGTACGCTTGCCGTTATCGACTTGGGTAGCGTCGCCGGGTTCAGCACCATCAGGTGTGCACTCTTTTTCTTTTTTTTTTCTCTTTCGAATGAAAGTAGTGACGAGTATATGCGCTGGGCAGACATGGGGACCAGCAAAAAGTCAGACGCGCTATTGCTGTACAATATGTCGATCCTGCAGACATTCCTGCGACGGCAAAAGTAGCTGCCCCTCCACCCTCACTTGGCATGGTACCTGGTTCAGCAATGCCGGGACCGTCCTCCAATGCACTGGTCGGACAAAAAAGAAAATACCAACCTGACGAGGCTTCTCGGTCGCTCAGTGACGAGGACGAAGAGATTATGCCTAATGAGCCGGAGCTAGTCGACGAGCTTTACTGTATCAAGGAGACCAGCATAGTTGGCGTGCAGTATTACAAGGGTGCGCACATGGGTGCATAGACTTGGGTTTTATTTTACTTACTCGACACGCAGGTATGGTTGCGCCCGGAGAACAAGTCAGGCTGGTCAGAGAACCAAACAATGCATATGACAGGTAATATATCCAAGCAACATCTACATCGGCCGTTCTGAACGCGATGAACTTCAAAGGAATGCAATCCAAGTCATAAACATTGGCGGAACTCAAGTGGGTCACATCCCAAGAAATATTGCGTCCCAGCTTTCCCCCCTTCTTGATCGAAGGCTGGTCACAGTAGAGGGTGTTATGCACCAAGGAAACCGTAAGGTTTCTCCTAAACCCATCGGAGTAGTAGATTAACAGATTCTTTTAGTCAAAGGCCACACCTATTCACTGGCAATGTGAGTATCATCCAGATTGTTGGTTCCAAGCTGACTCGCGTACATATTAGGTCGTTGAATATCTATGGCGCATCTGACAAACGAGATGTACTAGAACCGTTGCTTAGGTGGGCCACACCTGGACAACGGGGATTCCCACAAAGGGAGAAGGGGAGGGCTCCGGGTGCGCAAGAAGTTGCTCTGGGTGCCCTCTCTGTTGCTGGGGGGTTACCTTACGCACATGCCATGGCAATAGGCATGTCTGGCCCTAGTCAGGCTTATGGAATGACAAGTGCTATGAGTGAAGCACAGCAAGAGGCATTAAGAAAGCAGAATGACGCACTCGCAATGGCTGCGGAGCTCAGGCAAATGTTGATTGGTCTCGAAAAAGTAGATGATGAGGGCCGACGTGCCTCGTTGTTGGATACGCTCTGCCCAACGGTCGATCTCTTGAATCTCCCTGTACACCCCAATCCGCCAGGTATCGCCAATGGAGATTTAGTCGTGGATTTATTGAAGCATCAGGTAAAGCGCTCATTTGGTAGCTGCAATTTTATGTTGACGCGCACACAAATTACAGAATCAGGCCCTTCAATGGTGCATTGAACACGAGTACCCGAAGTTGCCTACCAATGAGTCGGACGGTCCAGTTCAGTTCTGGCAGTATAGAAAGGCGGGCAACAAGGTACGTCTTTGATTGACTAGCAAAATCATAATTAAAATATTTGCTGCCAGCCGTACTATTTCAACAGTCCGTCCAATCTGGTTATTATATAGTAGGGTGTCTGATTCCTTTCTTGATACAGTTGCCACCAAGAGTCCACAGGATATCAGTACACCTCCGGTGCTTGGTCGAGGTGCCTTGGTAGCTGATAGCATGGGTTTGGTAAGTGATGTAGCACAAGGGGGAAGGCAGAAACAAATATTTTTACATAGGGCAAAACATTGACGATGATCGCCCTCGTCCTTGCGACAAAGAAGGATATCCCCAAGGGACATTCCAACAGCACCCTCATTGGTATGTGTCACCACAACGATGCATCCCGTCGTTCGTCTCAATCACTGTTACGACAGTTGTCCCACTCTCTGTGATTTCCAACTGGGAGAAGCAAATCGACGAACACTGCGTTAGAGGTGCCCTGTCCTCCTGCGTTTACTACGGCGCCACACGCAACATGACTCCTCAACAACTGATGAAATACGACGTTGTGATCACTACATACCAGGTCGTTACAGGTGACGCCGACTTCAGTGCCATTCAACAGCCTGGGATCGAAGGAGGTCCTTCAAAGAAGAAGAAAAAGAGTGGAAAAGGTCTGTTTGATGTTAAGTGGAAGGTATATCTGCAGTCGTCTATTCGGTGGATCACAGGCTAAAGTAACGGTATTGATTCTCAGAGGATTATCCTAGACGAAGGCCACAATATCAGGAATTCCAAGACAAAGATGGCGATGGCGGTGTGTACGCTTACTGCCGAAAGGCGATGGGTGCTTTCTGGAACACCTATTGTGAGTGACCGCCAACTTGACCATCCTTCCGCTAACTTTCCCTTCACAGATCAATTCACCCAAGGTTAGCTACCCTTCTCAGATCGAAAGTGTTTTTGTACTCACAACAGTGAAGGATCTTGGTTCCATTCTTACTTTTTTGCAAATTTGCAATCCATTAGACAACGAGGACTTCTTCAAACGCTTGGTCTTGCGTCCTTTGAAGAATGGAGATTCCTCTGGCGCAGAACTGCTTCGTGTAGGTTTGTTTCCCGATCCAAGCGACAACTCTGACCATCCTCCAGGCCTTGATGAGCCATGTTTGCATTCGAAGAACGAAGGAGGTGAGATCTGAGTCGAGAACTACTTCTTGTGGGACTTTTTGTTCTGACTGCACCGAAGATGCAAGACAACGAAGGAAATTCTCTTGTGCCTCTCCCACCAGTCAAGTCCTTTTATCTGTTGTTCCCTCCCATTACTTACCCATTACCAAAGGTCGACATCACTTTAGTCCCTGTGGCACTTAGTAGTGAGACACGCGTAAGCATGTTGCTAACTATGTTGCTCCAGCCCTAACTATGCTTTCTAGGCACTCTACGACGCCGTAGAACTTGCCTCCCGACAGCGAGTAGAAACTTTGATGAGTGAAGCTGGAGGAATGAATCCTGTCGTACGTACCACCTTGATGTCACTACTTTCTAGGCGCTAATGATAACCAGGTAACTACCAACGTCTTGAGCATGCTTACCCGCCTACGTCAAATTGCTCTCCATCCAGGGCTGATCCCATCTGATTACCTCGACCAACTTCGGATGAGCGAAGGCGTCGACTCTACAGGCAGTGCAATCCAAATTACGCCTGAGGTAAAAGCTAAGTTAGAAGCCCTCATTCTCCAAGCAATCGAGGACAATGAAGAATGTCCTATCTGCTTCTGCATGCTAACGGAACCTCGCATCACCTCGTGTACCCACGTCTTTTGCCTGGCCTGGTATGCCCCAATCCATTCATTGGCGCGTTATCAGCTCACAATAAACGTAGCATATCGGAAGTTATTGCCAGGGATCCGAAGTGTCCTATGGTATGTTTCTTGCTGGCCGTTCCATCAACGGCATTGCTGATGAGCCCTTAGGATCGCCGCCCTCTTACCGTACGAGATTTGGTGGCCCCTCCACCTCCTACGGATCTTACACAAGTTCCGGCGAAACATGTCGACGAAAGCGAGTCGTGCACAGGGTCGTCTGCCAAGATCGATCAACTTCTCCACCTTCTGAAACTGATTCCTCACGACTCTAAAAGCTTGGTTTTCTCCCAATTCACGTCTTTCTTGGACAAGGTAGTCATGTTTTGCGGCTCTCCTTATGTTGGCATTGACACACCGACAGATTGGCGAGGCACTGGAAGAACATAAGCAAGTCTACTCTATATGCTGTTGAATATTGTGCTAAAGATGGTAACAGCATTCCATATGTGCGATTTGACGGAAAGCTATCCGCAAGGCAGAGACAGGAGGTATTGGAGCGGTTCTCCATTCCACTTGACCCCATCGAGTCCCCTGCTCCCGGAGAACCGCTTCCATCCACTCGTCCGCGGAGAAATATCACACAAATCACGCCAGAATGTGACGAAGAAGCCACCAATGGTAATGACCCGGACTTCGTCGCCGGAAATGACTCCGACGACGATTTCGAAGAAAACATCATGGCGCGCGTAAAGAAAAGTAAGGGCAAGGACAAAAAGACGAAAGGAAAGGGCAAGGCAAAAGCGATCCCGGCCAGAAAGTCGGCTTTCGACGGCTCTGCCTTCCATGGCGAGAACCCCAAGGTCATGTTGATTTCACTCAAGGCAGGTGCCTTGGGTCTTAATCTCACAGTTGCAAATCACGTCTTTTTGTGGGTCTTTGTTTCACTCTGCTGCATATATTTAGTCGCTCAAGCATCCTATTAGGATGGATCCGTAAGTAATCGTATGCCCATTTGTTTCATATATTGATCGGGGGTTATTGCATCCGCTCCATGCAGCTGGTGGCAGGTAATGTGACCAGTGAACGCGTGGCACCTGCTCCACTAATAATTCCGTAGGAGGGCATCGAAAGCCAAGCCATTGATAGATGCAATCGGTAAGCGTAATGTCCTGTCTGGATGTTTAGACAGATACCGACGTTTATCGATTTGTGTAGCATCGGACAGACGAAACCGGTTCACGTATACCAGTTAATTGCTGAGCACACCGTCGAATCTAAGGCAAGTCACCATTTCGATCGTCACAGACTAACAGTTCCGACACCGACCGTTCGTTCCCAGGTGATTGAGATTCAAGAGAAGAAGAAACTCCTGATCAAGCATGTATGTAGTTCGTCCACTCATGGCAGGATAGGGCTGACCCTTCGCAGGCATTCTCTGGCATCAAACGCACGGAGACCGAACGAGAGAAAAGAGAAGCGAGGCTTCAAGGTGAATGATGGCGTTCTTATTTTCGGCGACGGGCTACTCATGAGGTCTATTTTATTAGATCTTGTAGCACTTTTTGGCATCCGCGATCGCCACTGAAGTCTTAAGAGATGGGGAGACAGACTATCTATACATTCTGTTACGGTACACAAGTCACGTAGTGTAGTGTAATACGTCCGGAGATTAAGTAATATATCCGATAAGAGAAACTGTATAGTTTCGGCCATAACCGAAGGGTGTCAAACTCTAATTAGTAGACGGTTGCTCGTCACAACAACAGAGACAAATAGCGAGCTCATCGCTGAGGCGGAATCCACGCTTACACTTGAAGACCTCAAGAAGACCTCAAAATGGCTGCGGTTCAAACACTCCCCAGGGACGTCTCGAGACTCGGCGCAGAAATCAAACTTTTCGGAAAATGGGAAACTCAGGAGTATGCATCCGTACACTCGAAGAAGAACTCGTCATTGATCATGATTACAGCGTCGAGGTCAAGGATATCTCGTTGACCGACTACATTCAGGTCCGCCATGCGGTCTACCTCCCCCACACTGCTGGCCGTTATGCAAAGAAGCAGTTCAAGAAGGCACAGATGCCCATCGTCGAGCGTCTTGTTGACAGGTATGCTGATGCGTGTTATATCGCAGGAATAGAGGTGGAAGATCTGAGACGCTTGACTTGACCGCCAGTTTGATGATGAAGGGTCGCAACAACGGCAAGAAGCTCCTAGCCGTCCGCATCGTCGCACACGCTTTTGAGATCATTCACCTTCTTTCTGACCAAAACCCTATCCAAGTGCGTAGGATTTAGAACTGAAGATTCGAGTCTGATTTGGTTTGACGTCTTGCTTCAGGTTCTTGTGGACGCGATTGTCAACACGGGTCCCCGAGAAGACTCGACACGTATCGGTTCGCAGGGTACCGTCCGTCGTCAAGCTGTCGATGTGTCCCCTCTTCGGAGAGTAAACCAGGCTATTGCCCTTCTCACCATCGGCGTAAGCCTGTGTCATGCGTCAGTATGAACCTTGTTCTCACCGCGATCTTTTATAGACCCGCGAGTCTGCGTTCCGTAACGTCAAGTCTATCGCCGAGTGTCTCGCCGACGAGCTTATCAACGCTGCCAAGGGTTCCTCGAACTCGTATGCTATTAAGGTCAAACACATTCTGCTGTACCCATAGTCTATGCACTCATGCGACTGTCATTCCAATAGAAAAAGGACGAACTGGAACGTGTGGCCAAGTCCAATCGGTGAAAAAATATTTCCATATGGTACGTACGTGCGGATGGACTTGGGATTGCGGTACGAGTTATGGCTGCAACATATGGGCATCTTCGTCACGTGCTTCCTCTTCATGGATCATCAGCCCTTCATGAATGCAACCTTATGCTTTATCCATGTATCCCAATGACAAATTTGCATGCCTACAACTTGCGAGTCAACACGTTGTTGTCTCTAGGTTTTCTTGATAGCGTTCGGCGGAATGCACGTGCTGCCAGTGCTCTGCTTCTCTCGGTCGACAAACGCAGCGTATAGATAGCGAGACCCTGGAATTTTCCGCGGTTCTATCGCCACTTATTCATTGCATGAGAAAAAGGCATAAAGCGAAACGAGGTCCTTTCTTCTGTGACGAAGCACGCACCCTTTTGAGGTTCTCATTCGATGTTGCCCAAAGATGGTGATAATGACGTTGCTCGGATGGCCGGACAACCGTTGTCCGCCGTCGCGATCTCGCAACCCCCCTTCTCCCTCTCTTACCCTCGTCCTTTCCGTCGCTCTCGCATGTCCGCACTGAATTCTCCGTCTCAGACATTTGATGCTAGGGAAGTCGACGGAACCCCCGGATGGTCACGTCATCCCTACTTCGTTTTCTGCCTTCTTTGAAGTTGTCATAAGCTAGGCTTCTGTCAATAGGTTTACCCTCTATCATGATAAATTCGCCTTACTAGATGACGCGTAGCAGTATTGCGCCAACGCATATTGCTAGTCATTTATAGGCAATTTACTGCAAGTGCTTACTGCAGTCCACGGACGCGTCCCCCCCTACTTTCTCGCCCCGAAGCCCAGGTTGCACATGCGCCACAGAATCGTATATTAATTAACCAATACACGGCGATGATGCGTGCCGTCGGACGCACGTTCGCACGTTGCGCTTATACCCGTTCACCTGGATCCTTCTCCCTTCTAGCACCCTTCCCTCCTTCCTCTCCGAACCTGGGGCGAGCGAACGGACTGATTTTGAATGGTTAGGACGCGTCGTGCCTCGATTGAAGTTGGGCAGTCAAGATCGGCGTCCACCATATATTACACATATCGATCTTATCACAAGCCACCATCTGATCGATCTGTACCGTACTGCCGTTGGACGTCAAAATCCCGTCCACGGATTCGGAAAGGACTTGCATGTACATAATTTAGATTGTGTATGTACGGTATACTGACAAGGGGCGCTCTTCCCCTCCGGACAACCCCGTCGGACACCGAATGGCACGGTCTCATTTAAACCATTCTTGATCGGCGGGCCGGTTTAGTAGTATTCGAGCGAGACCCCACAATACACCACCCAGGCTGAGGACGATTTACTTCGAGTCAGTGAACTCCGGACACTACATGATTTCATCATCATCGTGAACGAGCTCTCAGCGAGGATCGCCCCGAGTCGAAATCGGCTGATCGAGGCACACATCGTAGGGTCCGTCAGGGGCTGTGGCAGTCACGACGGCATTGCCCCGTCAGAGAGCAGAGGAAATAAAGCGATGTCTCGAGTCAGACAGCGTGGTCGTCGTCGACTGAGGACTCCTATCTCCGCACGCATGTGCCCTCGACGAACACCCATAAACATATTGACAACCTTGCAGGCCGTCGATGATCATGACACTTCTCCATTAGAAGGGCGCTAGCATGGAGTTTGAAGTTTCCCCATATCATTTCGGAAGCCAGAATGTATGTATACATAGACGCACATATTCGTACATACTAATATAATTTGGTCATTCCATCATAGCTGCGTGGTCTGAGCGCCGTTGACGCTAAGACTAGCCATAAGTACTTGCAATTGCCAGTGGCCGCTCGAACGCTGGGCCTTACGCCCGGATTTACTGAGAGCTCCAGAACCTGAGCGCCCAAGGTGACACATTGTAGACAGGTACGCCTTCAAGCCCACATATGTACAGATCCAATCGTGTCGTCCCGTTCCATTACAACGTTAGATACATACGCGGTAAATTTATGTAAACGCCACATGAATCATGTTGCACAGACTTACATACCATACCCCCCCGGCGCGCCCGCACGCCATCATACCAGCGGCGGTGCCACCGTGTAATAATCCAACTAACCTTAACCTTGTGACGTCTCCCTCGTCCCCTCACCCCTCGATCGCCCTTGTCCCGGCCCTCGGTCGCTTGCCCCTTGCCCTCGGCCACTGGTGTATTTATTTTGCTCTCGAGGGCCTGGAACCCCTGCCACGCCTCGGGCCGCAAATCATACAGCATCTCCAAAAAGAAAAAAGGAAACAAATCCTAGGGTTTGAGATCGGAGATTCGGGGAAATCGACGGCCGTCCTCGGCGGTAAAATGTTGCATGCGGATCGACGTGTACTGAGCGTCAAGAACCATAGAACCCGAGACCCGGGTGCACGCAGGCCCTATGATGCGACATACACGATACTGCGGCCCCGGCGCACGGCGCTGGAGCAGAAAGCGAAGAGAAAACGAAGGGAAGGGAAGATGGGCGCGCAAAACACTGGGGAAGGGATAAGGAAATGAAAGGAAAACACGTACATAGCCATACCCATCATACCATGTACCTAGATTCGGATCCGGGACGCCACCTGCCGCCTCTCCTTCCTCTTTCAAAATTCAAAAAGAAAAAAGAATTCAAAGAAAAAAAAGGTACTAATATATCGCCTCACCCCGAGGAAGAATGATCGGAATAGCGTCGAAGGAGCCCCCGGACGTTCGCTGTTGGCCACCCGATCAAGAAACCGAGAACCTACCTGAGACCGCTTAATTTCGCCCTACCAACACCCCCATCACGCATTATATTTGTCGTACGACGGTCGCTGACGGGCATAGTAGGACCCACCGCTTCCTCTCCACTTAGAAATGGAAACGACTTCCGAAAATCCTGACGGTAGGTAGTGATGGTGATGCCGCGCAGTCACGACGGAGTGAAAATTGAAAAGAAACTAAATAAAAAAAAGCAAAAAAACCTTGTCAAACCCGTTTTTGGAATATAGGTATAATAATAAGAAATAAGCAATTGTGTTTGACGAGCAAGGGCCAGCTCTATCTCATATATGTACGGGTCCATTCTTAACTCTGTCCACCTGTTTCAGCCGTTTCAGGGGGCTGGAAGCTGAGGAGAATGGGGCAGAGAGAATTCGAATCGTTATAAGGTCTCTCGGACGATCCCGAGCGTTATCCAGTTTGCCGACTTGATTCCACCTTTGCTTGCTTTAATTTTTTAATTAGAATGTTCTCTTGCTTTCCATGGTTCAAATGCCTAGAACTTGCGCATGCGGACGCAGCTTATATATCGGTCTTCGAAGCAGATAAGCCGCAGCGCGCGTAGTTCGAGCCGCACACAAAATGCAGAGGAAGTCGATGTACAACAATATCACGCATATTTGACTCACTGAGGGCGAGAAAAATGAAAGAAAAAAGTGGCTTGTAAATAATAGCCACCCGGGAAAGGCCTACTACTGATTACACTGCAAAGACCGCCTTGTTGTCGAGCTGTCAACTTGATACGCCGCCGTTGCCAGGTAAGAAAAGAAAAATACAGATCTTCACCGATCGATCCTGTAGCACGATCGACGATAAAGGGAACCCCAAGCCGCCGCTTCTACGGAAAAAGGGAAAAAATTGGAGTGGCAGATCAGTGGCGGCGACCCAGGGCTTGATAAATATGAAAAGTAGTATCGAGTATACATATGTACGGAGGCCACTCTCCCCCCTCTCTATACTGGCTTGTTCCTTTCTGTCACACTCCTGGTCTGTGGTCGAGAAGCGTGATTGAGATGGGCAAGCCTGAAGGCCTGACGTGCGACGATTCGTAAAGCGCCAAGCATCCTGTGTCGACCTGGAAACGGGTAGATCCGGGATAAATATTAAGTTGTACTCGGGCCGGCATAAGGTCCGCGTCATGATTCAGAAAGAGCAAACGAATGAAAAACGTGCGTGGTAACTGAATCGACTCAACGGAGGAAGCCACTGTAATGGTATACGACGTCAGGGTGCGTCCTGGGACGACCATATGGAACGGGTTTTGGTCCGAGGAAATTATGAGTAATAATACAAATGGTGGACACGAGAGTCGCTATCTGAGGCTGTGAGACGGGGTCGTCGTCACCGGAGATCCTATGAAGATCAGCTGATGCGTTACAGTGCGTGTTCGGATCGAGCTCGTTCCGCGCTCGCAGTGGAAGATGTGGTGTGGCCAAGTGTTGCAGGCTCGTAGTGAGGGACTCCGAATGCCTGCCAGGTTGGCCATGTGCCAAGAATCCATCCTCTCTGTTCCCCCACAAAAATTCTAGTTGAAAATTCGTCCAAAAGATGGCGTGTTGGTGCAAATCCGATGATGCCTCCGCGTCCCGAGATGTTGGTGCCGACAAGAAATCAAGAACGCCCACGGTAATGTCACCGATGAACGGATTGTCGCAGGGAATCTGCCGGAGAAGCTCCCGAGGGTGGTTCTGGTTTGGGAACAACACCTGCGAGACCAATGTACCCAAAGTCACGGCCGATTTCCTTGACCATGGCCTTACCCATGAGGCAAACCCACCCGAGGCCCTCGCCAGTGACGCACTGGCCGGGCCAGAAAAGCTCGCCTTCTTCGTCCTCGATATCGGGTTCATGCTCTTCATGCGCCGAGAAGCTTGTTCCCACTACACGGGCGAAGGTCGTGGGATAGTGGCGGTTCAAGATCGGGAGTGTCAAGTACTTTTGAGCATGCTCCATGCAGTAACCTGCGGAAACGATACCGCTCGACTGCTCCTTGAGGGCAAACGTGAGGGTAGGCCCAAATGAGGCAGTTGCCTTTGCGGCGGCCGCAATCATGGTATTAGATGGCGCACGCCCATCAGAGGCATTTGGCACGTGAGTCACCAGGTGGGGTGGTAATGCAGTTTGCGTAGACTGTGCAGAACGTGGCGGGTGGGAGAACTGGGAAGCGACCAGGGTGGCGCTTGAACTGCTAGTATTGGGGGTACCACTTGCGCTGTTTGTGATGGGCGTCGAGTTGGCGCTGTTCGCGGGAGCGATACTGGCAGGAGAAGGAAGCATTTGAGGTGTAGCTTGGGAGGCAAGAGCGAGCTGGCCCGCGGTGCCTGCAGTACCATTCATCTCCGCTTTCTCCGCCTCCCGGCTTAGCAGGGACATCTCGGACTTCATCTTGGCCCATGTGCGATCCAACTCAGGGTCTACTACCTGTTTCGCAGCATAATAGAATTTGCGGGCACGGATGAAGCCCTCGATCATCCAGCTGTATGGGGGGAAAGACTGATGTGTGAGCGGTTCACAGGAGAGAAGCAAACGGCTTACATCAAGCCCAGGAGGGCTTTTTCGCGTTCACCAAAGGTGTCCTCGGTTGTCCATTTATTTTTACACCAACCCAAGAAAGCTTCGATTGTGACCCAAGTTTCATGGAAGCATGCTTTCTTGCCATAATCCTTGATCCATAATGAGTAAGCAAAACAGACGAGGGCATCTACGAGTTCTAGGCGTGCGATAATTGCTCCGTATTTGTGGTATTGGGAGTTTGGCGGCGGAGGATGCGATAGTGGGCGATACTCCTTGTGGGAGGAAGGGTATGTTGACCAGAAGCGTGCATCACCAGAAAACTTGAGCCGACGGCCGGCATTGTGATATTTTTGGTGTATAATATCAAAGTCCAGGGGAGCAATCTTGCTTCGGCGTGGTCGACGGACGGGTACGAAGGACTGGAGGAGTGAAGAAGCTGGTGGGCGAGAGGAGACGGAAGCAATGTCCTCTCTGACTTCGCCGTCCTCTGAGGGCTCAGAGCGCAGATTGAAGTTGGTAGGTTGGTTCGAAGGCCTATGAAGGGGAGGCGGGGGTGGCTGGGGGTGGTGATAGTGGTGGGGATGCTGTGATAGCGTATCTGGGTGGCTAGTAATGCGCTGGCGTTTAGAAGACTCGAAATCCTGGGGAAGAGGGTCATGCTTGCGCTTGAGCGGAGGCGGGGCAGGGGAGTTTGACCGGGAGGACGGGGGTGATGGTGGCAGGTCCGGTGGCAGCGGTGCGGAGAGAGGACCCAGGATCTGTGGGAGAGCGGGGTCAGGTCAGGAGGTAAGAATGGGGAGAGAGGATGGGAGGACCTCTAAACTCTTGAGGAGCTGTTCGCGCGTCCATTTCCTGTTGGTGATAGGATGAGCGAAGGTGGAAACGGGGACGAGGGGAAACACACCGTCTCTTTGAGTTAGAGTGGTGTGATGAGGAGGAGTAGGAGGAGTGGGGAAGGGACGACATGATGATGATGATGGGAAGAGAGAGAGAGAGAGCGGTGACCCAGCGTAACAATGGCTGGATGAATTGAGAGGACGGCTAGAAAATGGCTAAAGAGGGAGTGCCTTGCCGGTCACAGCGCTTACGGGAATAGCCTGATCCTGAGCTTGAACATCCTCGCAAAAAAAATTAAAATACAATACAGAGACCACCCCCCCCCCATGTCACATCCCTCCTTGTCCTCCTCCGCCGACACGGACGGGGATATATACATACACACCACGCAACGTTTGTATATATTGTACAGCTCATGGTGCCAACAACGTTTTATCCACCCTTGAGGCGGTGCGGCCCATCTGAAACTAAGCCCATTTCCCCCCTCCTTTTCCGCATCCACCATAGAATACTACCACGTTTCGGATCTCTACCATCCCCTTCCATCCGCGCCACGCCACGCCACATTCCTCCTCGACCCCCCCGCTCCAAAGTTCCTTCCTCTCACGCCCAAACCTGACACACCAGGTCCATTGGCAGGCAATGTCCGCACCAGCCTCTCTTCAGGAACGTCGCCAGACATCCCAAAATAGCCTTGATACGTATGTCCATCTGGCTTATCCTCTTATATGTATCTTCTCCCTCGAGCGCAATTCGTACCCCCGATAGGCCCATATGACACCCCTTCCTCGCTTCCTCTCTCCCCCGCCCCCCCTTCCACTTGTCTGCATGCCCTCAGAGTCTACTAATTCTGCAGTTTCGTCTGTGCACAATTCCTGGACGCAGGCAGTGTCCGCCCCCAGCAACCGGTGACCACAAGGTCACTCGCATACCTGATGGGCAAATGACTTGTCATCGCCACCATGATACCGATCTAACCGAAATTGAACACGCCCACCTGCCAGATTTCCGGAGTTCTTCCCGGCCGCTGTCCTTAGCCACTGAGTTCGGAACAACGCATCCACCCCCTGCCCGCCTCCCCAGTTCACCTCAGGGCCGACATCCCCCGAACCTCACAGCATCCCTCATGGTGCGAGCACACCAAGTAAGTCGATCCTGGATAACGGGAGCGGACGACTGTCCCCACGAACTCATCGGTATGCTAATTCTGTCCTTGGCCTTCCGCGGTCGTAGGACGATCCAGGTACCGGCAACACAGTGTACCGATCACGAGAAATGCCGAACCGTAATGTAAAGTTTGCTCAAATTCGGTATCCGTGACGTGACAACTGCCTGGAACGCTCTCTCTTTACCCGAACACAAAGTTTAACCCTTCACGGTAAGTAGGTATGTACTTTCGCATGCCACCCCACAAACAATAATAACGGCGGGTTTGCCACCGTCCGATGATACTCTTTACCGTTAGACACTATAGCCTGCTCTGTGTACGAATGCAAGCAAGCACAAACGTGTGCCCCGTGGGTCCAGGGATGTACTGAACGTACCACGAACCCCCTTCCTGTTCAGTTAGTCGTATCGCCGGACTATCTGCACCGCTTCCAACCTGTATGGATTTACCGCACCCCATTTCTCGTGAGATCACCCAGGCGCCGGTCCCTGCGAGCGCTGGGTAAATTTACGACCATTTCCACTCGGGTTCTATATTGTGGTGTGAGTGAGTCAAACACACGCGCACGAAAGAATGGTACGGGAGTAGTGGGTTTCATACTAATCACATATATATCGTAGGCGCGTGTACAGGACGGAGATGGACGTCGGACATCGGACACTCCCGCACTGGATGGTCGGTCTTGAAGGATATATTGAAAGGCCGAATGAATGAAACGATCAAATGCTGCATCATCGCTATCACTGTCCTAATAGTGGTTTAGCATCGTTGCACCGTCGACGTCCTATGGCAGTGCAGCTGGCGCATGTCGTTAACGTTGAGCGAACGTAACGATGCAGTGAGCGCCCATTATCGCACATGGGGGAATCGCGCCGGTTTGCCGGTCCCGCTTAGGCTAACCATGTATGCTGACACACGCATGATAAGCAGTCAAGTGAATGAATAATTTAGAGAATGCTCCTCCTGCTGTTGGAAGCCGCACGATTCGGAAGAGGTGGATATGACCATCCCTCCCCTTGAGGGGCTGTCGCGACCCTAGTGAAGGATGGGAACAGCAATATTGCCCGCAGTCAACTACTATCTGACCTTTTTTGCCGAAAACCCAGCAATTTGCTGTTGTCGCACGTACAAGCAGCCAACGATGCTTCCATTGTCGTCGTCGGGGTTCAAAGTACGTCCTATGTCCACCGACCTTCTTTCCACCCACGGAAATACCCGAGGAAGGAGAGGATACTACCCTCCGATCGAAATGCAGCCTCGAGGGGTCCCTTGGTATATGCATCATCCAATGAAGACTCGCTTGATTGCGGAGGAACCGATGGTCTGGAGTTTTCATTTGCAATTTCAGGTGCCCTATAAAATAAAGTGAGAGTCAATTCAGGGGATGCATATATGTATGTAAGAGCCGCGTAAAGGGCCTGGGCACCATTTCTAATTTCTCGCGGATCTTGGAGGGGGGGCTAGAACCAGAGGTTAGTCGCATATATGCGATCACGTAAAACGGGCCAGGCAGATGGAGAAATGGGTAGACATGCCCGTTTGGGACGCTCGCGATCGCACTCCAGCGTGCCACGATCCTGCACATCAATAATCCGCAATTTGTTTTTGTCGGAAAGCGTGTCTTGAGGAGCAGGAACAGGTGTTCGACGCGGGAACGTGTGTCGTAGACGTTCAACGGACGTGCTCAAAGACAATGCCTGGCGTTTAAAGAAACCCTGAATCCAACGAGCTGGATGAAAAGTGGGTTTGATCTGCAGATGTACCGCACGAGCTGGAGCCATGCTGTTTGATCGGTTCCGCGGGTGCGATCATGATCGGTGTAAAACGAAGGGACTCGACAGTGCCTCCTGCAATTCCGTCAGAAGTGACAAAGAAATGATACGGTCGAGCCAGTGAGACAACGGTAGTTTGTCGTGAGCGAGAATGTAGGCATATGCGAAAATTCATGGTAGTTTGTCAAAGGCACTGTGGAAGGCATATTCAGCCATTGATCGGTAGAAATGGTCGTGCGCCACATCACCGCATCCCTTGATTGATAAACAAACACCGTCATGCGCAGTGACGACATAAGTTCCTTGCAGACACGAGAATGTCGCTGTAAAAGATTCAGGGTTAGTACGCCTACTTTACAGCGACATTCTCGTCACTCTCCACGAAGACATGGGGACATTCAGCAAGGCGACAGTTGGGTTCTGTTTGTGCATGTTAGGATCAGAAGCTGTCGGAAAACAAAACATCCAAGAATGGTAATACCATACTTGCCGGTCCAATACCGACTTAGGTCCGAAGCGGAGACGCAAAGACCTCCCCCGCGGATTCTCCTCCTCGATTTTCACCTTGGAAGTGCAAATCCGTTTGGATTTGAAAGAGTTTCTCTTTAAAATCTTAGCGACGGCAGTTCTGTGACATTGTTGTTTTCGGGAATGCCCCAGCAGGTGGACAGTGCGACGATCGTGATGTTAGATCGCATCTGTGATGACGATGTTGGACGGAAATTGCGTGTTGCGGGAAGGTGCGGCTTTGATTACATTTATTGCACGCCTCGCTGTACACAGGGGTCGGCAAGGATAGGATGCTCACATATGATGCCGAAAGCACGCTTGTGTTACTGCATGACGCATCCAAGGCATTGCTTGTGGATGTAAGTCTCTGCGTCAACGCAGAGGGCGTCATGTCCGTTCCAAGCGCAAAGGACCCCAACGTCAACCACCGGTGGGCGCTGGATCGAAAAAGCTATGTGTGGGTCGTTGGGTACCTCGAGCGGGTTGATGTAAGTGATGTTGGTCGAAGATATGGTCTGACGATCTCATGGCACACGCTTCCGTCGAGTGCAGTCGGAATTGCCGATACCCATGCTTCCCGCCTACTTAGCACCACCAGATATCGATCCATCACTGGTCGTGCGTGCCGTAATTATCTCACCAGTGACGCGGGATTTCAGTACTGGACGAGTGCGGGATATGCTTGCTGGAAGGGCCCAAGTGTCCCCAGTGGCATATCCGGAGTGTGCAGTGGAACAGTAGTCGTGGTTGGATGGTCTCGGATGGATATGTTCGGAAAGCGATCCGAGGCATAGATGACGTGTGTGCACGCAGGGGGAGTGTGGCGTGGGTTAGCCGAGTACGTTGTGGGTAAACTAGCTGATGGGCCATCGAGCGGGACGTTAACTGATCTGAATCGCGTCTGTCTCTCCGCGAGGTTGTGGAGCACACGCTGTAACCTCGACGCAGCTGATCTGTGTGTGTGATATGGAGTGATACGCAGTGTGCAGTAGCGTCGGCGGCGTGAACTAATCTGGAAGGGGCGGATGTGCGATAAGATTAGATGGTGGCGGCCTTCTACCAGCCGTCCTCCGCGGTGATTCCGGTGTCCGATTTGACTTAAGATGTGAATATGGACAGCAGTGACTACTACATAGCACAAAGAGACAAAAGAGAGGACGTTTGCTTTGTGAGTTTGTTGTCTTTGTGCACTCTGAGGGCCACGTGTTGGAAGAGAGGTATCCAGATTTAGCAATGGCCAGATCGGGAATTGGATAGTAGAGCATGGTGCCCTGCCCTGCCTCGCCTCGCAAGCCGGCGCGCGGAGAGAGCTCGCACCAACTCACGCTCGACTTGCTTGAGTTCTTTCTGTCATCTTTGTCTGTCTAATATTTCATCTCAACCCGTGAACATACGCTCAATCGTTTGCCACTTCTCTCAACTGCCACGCCTCTCACAATTCGCCTCATATCCTCGGATTCCCGCCCACAGAGACTCCATCTCATGCGCTCTTCTATCCACCCGCACACAGAGCATTTCCGCTCGCCTCTCCAGCCCCGCCAGCCTGTTCCTTATCCTACCTCACGCGACCTCCCGCCCTCCCTCGAGTACGACTTTCCCGCCTCTTCCAACTCCAGATTCCCCATCTCCTCCATTCGCCCAGACGCTCCTCAGAAATCTAGCGCAGAGCCACCCGAACATCCTCCAAAGCTCATATATCCTCGTCACGATCCCCTCCACATACTCTCACAGACACCCCCGCCCCCGCCCCGGTCTTACCCAGACGTCGTGCCGGCGCCTCCAATCGCTCCTGGCATGCTCGCAGACGGTGTCCTCACCGCAAAGTTACCCTCTGTTAAGCAATTCCTTGAAGCCGCCACCATCGCACCACCCGAGTGCCCCCCATTGCCCACCGACAGGCGGGTCCTAGCGCTTGTTGCCCTCTCTGTCTTTTACCATCCTCTCCATCCGGCTCACTGGGCTTTCTGGAATAGAGAGCAGAAAAAAGCCACCGCTTTGTTGGTTCAATCTGTCTTGGGTGAGTGTCTTTGTCTCTTGCTCTCCCTGCGTCCCACTTACGCTGATACATGTTTCAAAGATACGACACCCACACCTATTCTTTCTCCGATCGGATGGATCGACGTTCCAGAGAACCTCTGGATTCTTAAGAGCATGCAGCTCGCTTATGCCCCAGCCCTCGCATCCTTACCTTGGTATGCGACGTATACCCCCGCCGAGCCTGAGAACAGGATGAACCTTCGCAAGCGTAAACCTCTTGCAATTCTCCCATCGACGGCCAACGGTAACAGCGGCGACGAAACGATGGACGAAGAGGATAGACCGTCTCCGCCTCCCCGCAAGCGTGCAAAGCCACGCAGATCGGCTGCTTCCCGTTCTGCAGACGTTCAAGCCAAGTCTAACAACGCTCACAATGGGTCTCAAGACGGGACTGCTCATCAAGGCGACAACTCCGGAGCACGTGAATCCGCGCAGGCTGCCTTGCTACTCACGCCTGACGTTCCGATGGCCGTCAGTAGATCTACGAAGCGCGAGCGTATCGACTCTCCCGATATCGTCATTTCCGTAAGTACGGCAGACGCTGTGCAACCCGACCCACCGGATGCGGAGGAAGTGCCAGAGCCGCGTAAGAGCGTACGTCAGCGCGAGCGCAGAACGAAAGCGGCGAACTCTGGGTCGCCTGCATCTATCGCATCCACTCTCACGCCATCCGTTCGTGCTCGGGGCCTATCTCAGGCACGAACGCCTTCCAGGGAGTCGTCTTCAGTGACCCCCGAGTCCATCGGAGGGGCGGAGTCTGGCTCTAGTACAGCCGTCAGCCTATGTGAGGAAGAGGCTACGAAGTCCAAGGGTATCAAGACATCAGCAGATGGAGCCGGAGAAGCAGAAGAAGGAGTTGAAGAGGACGGCATCATGGAGCCCACTGCGAAGAGGGCTCGAGTTGCCCGTCCCAGAGCTAAAAGTGGCTCTCGAGCAAGAACGGCGACAAAGAATACCGTCACTGACGAATCGAAGACGAACACGACCGTGCAGGCGCGGCCAAAGGCACGATCGAGGGCCAAGGCTCGAAGACGCTGATTGAAAGCCACAATATGTACCAAAGCAGACTCCAGCATCGGCATCAGTATCAGCATTGAACCCATCATCATACACTCATCGAACGAAGGAATTACACATATTTTTTCTCGCCATCTCAGATTGTATACGGTCCTGCCGTCGGGACGCCGTTTGCCGTTGCGGCTGACGAGAGCGCACGTGGGTATAGAGTGAAGGGATGTATTATCAGTGGGATCGGCGTGAGGATTTGTACCATATGAACGGGGCCGTAGTGAATGGTAGTTGAATACTTTCTTGGAATGACAATCTCTCGGAACGCGAGCGGAAAAGGACATAATGACGCGACGCGTCTGTCACGAACGCGATGTGACATTGCACGTGACCAATGACAATGTAACAGCACCGCCACACATCGTTATTTGCCGCGGGCGGGTCGGTCGGACAGTCTTGCGAGCGACTTGATGGCAGGTATTCGTCGTATTCGTTCTTTCTCTGCCAACCTCACCCGAGTACACCCACAGACTATGTTGTCTTCGCCGTACCGGATTTCGATCCAAGCGCTTACGCCAACGCTATTCTCGCCGGCGAGCCCTACCCCGCGACCTCGTCGTCACACCCAGCGAGACCCAGACCCGCGCTGACCATCCAGGAACCTGCAAAGGAGGAAATTTCGGTAGCGATATCCAAGCTCGACGTCGGGATCGATGATGTAAGCAGGCAGATCAAGACCCTGGTTCGTGTTGTCTCCACGTCATTTTTCCTCGTCTGTATTGACTTGCGCTGGGTGTTAGGTCACTGCACACCACGAAGATCTGTTGCAGCACGCGTCGAATGCGAGCAAGCTTTCAGGCGCGCTGTCTAGCGTCCGACACGGGCTCGATGATGTCGAGTCCTCAATCGACAAGTGAGTAAATATCTTATTCAATGTGTTCATATCGTTCGGGTTGAGTTGTGCCGCTGAGCTGAGCTGACGGCAATCTCACCCTCTTCCATTCGCCGATTCCATCGACAGACTACGCCAAAAGATCCGCCTGCCGTACGAAGCACTACAAGCCAACGTTGCGCGGTTGCAGCGTCTACGCCAAGCCAATGACGCGCTTCGCCGCACTGCACGGTTTGCGCTCCTCGTGAAGCGGCTCGAGGCGCAGATGACCGAACTCACCGGGTATGACAATCGTGGTCCTGCCAGTACAGGAATCGCGGGGGATCACCAAGAAGAGAAGGAGCGGACGATCGCCAAGGCAGCATTGAGCATTGCAGAATTGGGTGTGTGTCTCTTTTTGCATCATCTTGTAGATCACCGGAACCCAGACATGGGGCGTTGGCAGGTGCGTTACTCGATGGGCCGGGCGACGGAGAGGAGACGCGGGTAAACGCGGACGGCGAGTCGTTGTCAGTGTCGGTGCTGGTGACGAGCGTGAACAGCATTCCGCTGCGATCCGTTGATGCAGCAGCCGCGTATATCCCGTTCATCGCGGATGCGCGCAAGAAAGTGAAGGAGGAGATGGAGGCCATGGTGTTGCAGGGGTTGACCTCCCTCGTATGTGACGTTGCGCTCGTCTTACGAACTTTCTGACGTCCTCGTCGGTAGGACCAATCACTGCTTGCGTCGTCGTTGCAGACCGCATATAACCTGCGCAGTTTACCCACGCTGGTGGAAGGCCTCGTACGTGATTTGAGCCAGGCAGTGGAGGAGCGCATTCAAAACGCCTTTGACCTCTCCCGAATATCGAAAGAGATCGTGGCCAAAGGTGGGTGCGACTCGCCTGCAAACACTTCACCGTTTTAATCGTGGCGTGTGTTGCCAGAGCCTCCGCAAGCTTCGCAGGGGTTATTATACAAGTCGCGCGTGCGGACAGAGCCGACGAACGTCACCGCACCCCAATTTGCAGCTGTACTATGGGCGAGACTCGAATCACTTGTCGAGGAAATGGCAGGATGTTGTATCAAGGTAGGATTCGACTCTTTCAAGTCGACTTTTCCCCAGAGTCAGGCTTTCCCTTCTACCAGGTCTACACTCTTGAGAAGGTGCTCAATCTCAAGAGAGATTCGCTAAGTGGCGCATCATTCCTCGATGAGGCACTCAAGGTTTGTATTATTGTTCTTGTGTTTGCAGGTAGTTGATAGCGTGAATGTCAGGCGATTGACAGTAAGCCAAGCACTGTATTTTGGGTTTCGCTGGGAAAATCTTTGGAAAAGCATGCACGCGACGCTGCGAAAGGTTGGCGGTTGTTTCGACGTCGTCGATTTGATCTGACCTCGAGTATAGGATCAAGCTTCCTGCAGCAAACACTGAGTGCTGGCTATCCCAGGCTGCTACGACTTTTTCAGGAGTTCTTTGCTAGCATCGCTGTACATACGGACACCGTTTACACACCGTCTTATCAATCGTGAGTCTCTTTTAGTGCCTTTGAATGTTCATCGTTGCCAACGATCAAACCAAGTCCAGAAACCATCCTTGTGCTCCGTTCGCTTTCTACCTTTGAGGCCATTTACATTTCTCGTTCATCGACGAGGATGAACGAAGCAATCGCTCAAGCATTTTCCGGCGGTTCTCGGTTGCCTCCTGGCGTAAACGAAGGCAACAACGTCGTGCGCACGGTCACCAACGAGCTCGATTCTGCGCGCTTCGATCCCTTGTTAATGCGGGCGGTAGCCGAGAATGCGGCGACGAGTCTCGACAACGTGGCTACCAGGGCTGACGGACTGGTGAGAGGCTCATCGTTTGCACAAACATTGCTCATGCCGTTTATTATAGGTCGTTTCTGATCGTTCTGCTGTGTCGTTGTTGGGGCCCATGGCAACTCCACAGCAACTACTGAACGGACAAGTTGCGACCTGTTTGTATTGCTGCTGGACCAAGCTGGAAAAACTGATGGAAGAACATGCGGAGATCGTGTCTGCTGCCATCGAGCTGAGCATAGCCGTGCGTTGCTCATATGTTGCTTAGATATTGCATGATTCATCTGCATGATTTAGAAAATACGAAGCAGATACGATCAAATCATCGATCCCTTGCTCGTCGCAATCAAAAAGGAGCTTGCAAGTATCGTGTCGAGGTTACACAGGTTGGATCTGCAAAGAGCCCTCGATCCGATGGGGGGCATGTCGGGAACGAGTCTGTACATGAAGGACTTTGTCGACAAGCTCAACTTTGTCAAGTCGGGTGTGTTGAGTAACTTTGCGCCCGAGATCGTGCGGCCTTGGTGCATGTCATTGTCATCGTCGTCATTTGTTGAGACTGATGTAATCCAGGTTGCCCGGTCTGGTCAAGTACGTTATCCGCATATTCGTTTTGCATGCTTCGATTGCTCGGCCGCTCGGGGAGAGTGGTAAGCTCCAGCTGACGACAGACATGACGGAACTCGAATTTTCGTTGAATGCGTTCCTGGCAGACGGGTCGCAGAGCAAACGCAGCGGGAGTCTCGAGAGCATCGGTGACGAATACAGGGCGTTGAGAGCCATGCGGTGGGTAACCCTCTCCAGATCCTTTCCCGGTTCTCATCAAATTCCATCCGTCTTTTTGATGGCCCAGTCCGCTCTTGTTCCTCGACAACGCGTACTTGGCTGTACCCGAGCGCACGGCGGGTCTCTCGCCGCTCGTAGTGCTCCATCACATCCTCGTACGGTCGCCGTTACCACTTCCGCACGCACTGCATGGGTGGCAGGAAAGCGAGTACGTACGCTGGGTCGATGAACACACGCTCGAGGAGGCTTTGTCACTCATTGATGGCAGCATCACGCACTGGAAGAAGCGGGAATGCAAGGAGGAGGATGCTGAAGCAGCTGCAGAGTATATTGAGCTTGCACGAGCTGTTTTAAAGACAGTCAGAGCCAAGGTACATCATATTGGCGAGTAGATATTAAATAATCATTGAGCCTGAGGCTGCCTCAGTCAAGTCTGACTCAATCATGTGATAGATCCTATCCAAAAGGCATTAAGTTCCATCTGTTCAGTTGATACAACTTGAAATGCATGCAGCTTTGCACAAACCTCTTTCTCTCTTTCTGCATCTCCCCTAGTGGCATACATCCATGGACATCGAGGAATGCCAGTGATGCACTACTCAGCAAATCTCTTTTGAGATTGAGCACCTTCTTGAGAGTGTAGACCTAGCAGAAGGGAAAGCCTGACTCCAAGTCTGGGGGAACAGTTGACTTGGAAGTTGAATCCTACCTTGATCTGACAACATCCTGCCATTTACTTGACAAGTGACTCAAGTCTTGCCACTGGGGCATAATGGCCAAGATGACATGATGAAGATGGGAATAGACAAGCACAATGCTGAGTGCCATGTGATCATGATATGCTACTCTTCCAAATGGTGTGCAACTGTTGAATGGATAGGACACTGAATATGATGTTCTGTGTTATAGCTAGTAAGGTTGGCTCTCACTGGCACATTGACCTCTTGATCCAGTGAATCCCATCATCCAGAGGGACTCTGAGGTTTTAGGAGTCACACAGCAACTGTCAATTCTGTTGCTCTTTCTGGTTCTTCCCAGACAATGCTTCAGCCTGCAATGTAGTCAACACTAGATGAATACTTCCCTGTCATGGTTATGATGAGGATCACACTTCCTATGGACTCCTACTAGTACTTCATCATTAATAACTTTGGGTATGTTGACATACCAGATGCATATGCACCTTCAAGAGTCCATCAATTCATAATCACAGTGACTACTAATACTAATATAATAGGAGAGCACCATATGTATTTTTGTTAACAAATAATGCACTAACAACTGATCCAGCCACCTGGACACAATAACTCTGCAAGGGCCCCAAGCACTGACTGCTGAGACTGCTGCTGGTTGGACATTTTATTTGCCAAGGTGCACACTTTTTGCCATTGTCTCTTGTATACATTATGATTGTTCCAGTAACCCTGATGCTGAAAGGTAGTCATCATTTCAGTGTCCCAGCTTTTGATAGAAATATGGCAGCCAGGCTGTATAAATTGTGAAAAGAAAGCTGCCATTGCTGGAATTGACTTTTCTGTAATGACAGAGTTGACAACATTCATGACAGAAAGTGATGGAACAGGATCTTGGGTGCTGCACAGTGATTGCAGTGGAGGAGGGGAAGTATAACCTTGTGTGTTGAGGGCAAGACAGATGTCTTGGAGCAGTGGGCACTGTTGAAGAAACTGAAATAGACCATCTGGAGTGACTCTAGCATTGCCCCATCCCCATTCTTCATTTATGGCCAGTGACCTAAGCTGCTGACAACCAGGTGCAAGTGCTAGTAGATCATTGTCATTCAAAGCCACTGATGGATAGAGATTGATGGATATTCCTGTGAGATTCAACTTTTCTGTGAAATGATAGACATCCTCAAGGGTAAGCACAGGATGCCAACATGATGTCCACAGGGTTTTATAGATTGCACTCCTGGTAGAGTAAACAGCAAGATGGAATCCATGAGTACAGACTTGTTGCATTCCCATTGAGAGTGGTAAGCCAATATTGTCCCTTGAGTGTATTGCATCAACTGGTACGGTGGTACCACATGTATGGTTTTGATTACTGGAAGCTGTAGACAGCTGAGAAGTTTCCCCATGTAAATGAACCCCCCCTCTATGTATATGTTCTTCAGTGCAGGATATACAAGCACATGATCAAAGAATTTGTCTTCATGAGCTAGTGGAGGTTGTACTCTTGTTGTGCATGAAAGTGAAGTCAAGTTGGGCATGTGGGAGAGATGGACAAATGTGTCAAAAGTGAAGGCATATTGAGAGAGGTGCACAACTTGGAGGAAGTGTGTCCAATACTGAACAACTTGATAAGTGATTTGCTCAATAAAATTTTTGTCCTGATAAGGGAGAACAGATATTTGAAGTGTATTCACATTGGGACAGTTTGATCCAAGTGAAGGAATTAGAGCCTTGTATAATGAAGTATTTGACTTCTCAGCAATACTGAGGTTAAGTAGAGTTATGCTTGGGGAAGTGACATGGTGTAACAGAGGAAGGTATCTGTCTTGGAGTGAAAAGCCCAATTGCTGGAGATTTGGGAAAAGTGGACTTGTCATTGATTCCAGACAGAGATCATGAACGAGAGATTCAATGTCAACATGAACATTGCTGCCAATGGTTAAAGAATGGACATGGCTTGTATATCTTTTGACTGTATTCAATTCAGGTGCTTCCAGCCTTCTCTTAAGCATATAAGTCTATACCAGAATCAGCAGCCAGATCAGTTAATATTCTGTAAAACTTTAAAAGATCTTACCCAGGCAAGGTTATGATAATACAGACCAGGATTACACTGTATTAGTGGTCTCAAGTCTTGCAGTTCCATCCATAGTACATCTAGGGCTGGTTCTTTGAAGACCTGACATGTAGTAGCTAATGCAACAAGATTATGGATGCCAGCAGTATAGTAAGGATACCACTGCCATAGTGTGGGGTGGAACTTGAGGGGGTTACAGCGGGTGTAACAGTGGAGAAAAATAAGATAAAGAATCTCATCAATGAATAGTGCAGAGTGCATAGTGCAATGGTAGTGGTGGGTAGCCCCTCTGAGCCTTCTAACTGTCAGACTGTCAATGTGTCATGGTTGGACTTTTGTCACAATGCACAAAGTTATATATATGAGCCAAAGTTCAAGCATTCACTAGTGCACTAATTTGGACTTGCGTTTTTGCAGATATTCCTAGGAACCTGTGCAGGCATCACTGGCTCAAGGCATTCAAAGACACAACAGACAGAACCACAGCTGAGTTCAAGTAACATTATGACAGCTTGACAGAGGAATAACGCAAAGTAAGCTGAGATGATGATGTACTTTGCCTGCTAACTAGGCTGAAAAGGCTTATGATGATGAAGTGAATGAATTGATATATACATGTATGGATCAACATGTTCTATTGACTAATTACTACATTATCTAGGTTGCAAAGAATGCATGGACTAAAGATGTCTCTTCTGGAACAATGTACTAGCGGATTCAATCACAACATCTCCTTCAGGCTCACTCTGGTTCTTATGTTGCTTTCTATGGTCCTCATTGACTGCTTTTGCCTGCCTTGTCATTCTAATTTCAAGTCTTTATTGCTTTCATCTACCCCACAGTTCTCTTTGATCTCACCTCTTTTGTTGCTGCTGTCTTTCTTTTATTTGTTTTCATGTTGCTGTCACTTGCGTCACTTTTTGCCTGCCCTGTGGTCCTTGTCTGCTGCTTTCACCTGCCTCATCATTCTCGCACTCATCAAGTTGCTTGTCATTTTTGCCTACCCCATGGTTCTCTTCAACTCTGTCTCTTTTGTTGCTACCATCTTTCTATTCATTTTCATGTCACTTGCTTTGAATCTGTGATTCTACTTTTATCAAATAAAATTCAATACATGGTCATATGGTATGAGATTGAAAAACAGTGGGATATGAGCAAATATGAGTAGAGATTAGGGAACACCATGGGTATACATGCAGGCACTAATAACCACACCCATACCCTGGGAAAATCTATACCCCCACCATGGTGGGTATGGGTTTGGTCACAGATACAAGATTTTGGACCCATACCTGTACTGCAGCAATATCCATACCCAGGACCCATGGGTTTTACCTGCTGTGGGATGGAGATGGTGGCACAATGACAACAATGATGTCAACAACGAAGATGACGTGATGACAACATGATGCTGATTGGTGACCAGGCAATGACACGATGACATTGATGCTGATACATACCCACTGATGATGCAGCAGCAACATGACAAGGATACAAGCAGACAGGGAGATGAGGAGACAGGAAGATGAGGAGATAAGGAGATGAGGAGACAGGAAGATGAGGGGATGAGGAGATGAGGAGATGAGGAAGGTGAGTACATCTGCCATGACATTGACAACAATGCACTGATGACACCTCATTGTTGTTGCCATCCTCTCCCTCTCTCCCTCTTCCCCTTCCTCTCCTCCTTCAAAGGACAATGATGACAACAATGCAATCACTGGCATGACGATGCCGTCATGACAACATGATTGTTGTTGTCATCATCTCCCCTTCTCTTTCCCTCTCCTCCCTCGACAGACAACACAAATGGAGGTATCTGTGGTTGCAGGACCATGACCATGTCACAACAATGAATGACACAACATGGCTGCAACAGCACTGATAACACCAACACATCAACAATGACAATAATGACACAACAATGACATCGTCCCCATTCCCATTCCCATCCTCCAATGGATAACATGACAATGATGACAATAACAATAACAATGCAATAGTGATGCAGCGACAATGACAATGATGCAATGATGTCCAGGAGGAGTGGGACAGAGACAATGATGACACAATAATCTGTTGTGTTGGCAGCACCATGACCATAACAATGGCAGATGATGACAATGAACTTGTTGACGCAATGCAACACCAACATGATGCCAACTACTAGTGACATGATGACAATGCAATGATGTGGACACAATGATTGATGGTGACAAGGAGGATGTGGTAAAGAATGCTGATGACATAACATCAACTGACAATGACAATGACGCAATGTTGACATGACAATAACTGTTAACATGACAATGATGCAAAGACAACACTGCAACATCGACAACAATACAACGACATGGCATGCTAATAGCACCACGCCATGTCAGTGTGATGCTGACGACACACAGCATGCATGGTACCTCATGGGTATGGATACCTGTACTCACGGGTAGTGGGTTGAATGCAGGTCCACAAACATCAGCAAACTAGCACTTAGGTGACAGAGCCCCAGACTTTTGACAAATATCATAGATTCTGACAAATACCCACAGATATCCACAGAGCCCTAGAGTCACAGAATCACAGCCACACCACAGATAGCTCTAGTATTTGACAGAGTTTGACAGAGTTTGACAGAGCCACAGTTACTGACAGTAACCAAACACAACCAAACATACTAACCAGACACTAACTAAACATAACCAAACATACTAAGCAAGACCTAATCTATCATCC
>JBBPLX010000113.1:0-51329 GCA_038090015.1 Leccinellum albellum
TGGTCAAGTACTCGGAATGGCTACCGCTGGCCAGCTGGGCGCCGCCAGGGAACAAGCAGCGCACTCTGCCTGTCAGGAGTTGGGAATCTTGGAGTGACCAGTACAAAAAGATCGTATTATATGGTAGTTTGTGCGACCAATAGAAATCGTGATCATCATCGCGGAGTTTCCAAACAAGGAAGGACTGAGGCCCGAATTTTGCTTCGCAAATCGCGCCGGCGAAGCTCGACTTTGCTCTGTTCCTTGAAGCTTGCAGAGAAGGCTTGAGTAGGATATTCCAGACATCCTTGCACTACGCTGCGCATTAAATGTCTCGACGTTTAACACCATTTCTTTTCGCTGGTCTGTTGGGTACGGTCTTTGCGCAAACCAAGCCAATATTCCACAATTCACTAACTCTCCATCCCAGGTGTTATCTCTGGCGTCTATATCTTCAAGCCAATCTTTGAAGATACTGTTGCTAAACGGTGCGCACTTGCTTTGAGACACCTCGGAGTCCAACTTAATGGTCATCAGACAAGTCCGAGGCGTAACAGGCACGGCCAATCCCGCAGAAAGATCGCAATCTCGTGTCGACACCGGTCCTCTTCAGCAAGGCAAATAAAAATTCCGTGCAATCACTAGTGTTTGCTAGTTGGCCCAGGAATGGCAGCCGAACCCAATTCTGGCGCCCAGCTATTCAACTTAGAACTAACCTCGCACTTGTCATATCAAGGATTATGGAGACACGATGGTGCACTAACCAAATGGATTGATACAGCGTAGCCCATACATGTGCAATCGGTTACGGTTTTGTATTCGATCCTAATAAACGTAGCAAATTCCCGCTATCTCCACTACAGCGCGCAACACGCCCATTTACCGCCGATCGACATCCATTCTCGCCGTTCCGTTGGTGCTGCTAGCTATGGCGTCACGGCGTTCCCATATCTGTTGCACATCTTTCAACGAAAATCCCATCGGCAGCAACAAGGTCTGAATCCTTACCTGCAAAACCGTTTCGCCCAAGAAGATCATCTCTTTGCGTGTCTCCTCCACGATGAGATCCTGGATTTGCAACCACTTTTCGCCCTCACCGCCGCCACCGCCGGCTCGGAGATGAACCTTCCAAACCGTGTTCTCCTTGTCACGCGTAGTTCCCGCAACGGACTCGTGAGTAACATTGGCGATCAGATCGTAAACCGTGGGCGGGTGCGAGAGTGGCGCATCAAGGTCTACAACAAACCGTGGCGGAGAAGATCCATACGGAGATGGGTGATTAGCGATATTATTACATGAAAGATCGACAATACATACATTCGCGGAAATCAACACCCCTGAGCGGGAAGGTGACAATAGTAGGGTTCTTCTCCTCCACGAAAACGTTTTTGGTGAACCGCTTGTAGTGGAGGATAATATATCGTGGGAGACGCTGACATTTGTATCGCCTTAGCTGACCTGTCGACTCCTTCGAGGGTGCGTGACAATAAGTGATAGAGGAAGCATGTTTAACATGAGGAGCTTACCTGTGTAGTGACACCGTCATATTTGGCCAAGACGGAGTGTACGCTAACCTGTGGGATAATGTTTTTCTCGACCGCGTCCTGGAACAACGGTGGCGGCGGAAGATCAACTGCTAGGAAGAGGAACGGTGACACCATCGACTTAATGTCTGGTGGGCGGAAATCATAGATTAGGATGAGTATGAGTCCCGATCTCGGTTTACTTACCTCTGTCGATATCAAATTTCGGCTTTTCGTTACCAGCTTCGTTGGGGCGTACGATGACTTGCTGTGTCTCTACGCGGAGCTCTCCCTGAAAGATCGAGAAGATTTCACCTGTGCAGGATATGTATTGCGGACGGCCAAGTAGCCAAAAATCATGACTTACTCGAGTTCTTCCTCTTCGTGCCACCCAGATCAACATGCAGGCGATTGAGGAGCCAACCAAGAAATTCGACCGGATCACCCTGCTTCTCTAACGAGAATTTTCCAGAGCTGGCACGATTCACCTCCTGCAGGAACTCATGTGGACTAACTTGGCTCTTGAAGAGCCGCGGATTCCATATCTTCTTGGCGAGCGCTGCAAATCTCTTTACAAGCTCCGTTTCTTTCCCCTTAAAATCCGATAAGAGCAGGTAGTCTCGAAGTGGAGCGACATGAAGGAGCGAGTGTATGATGACATTCATGTGATCGTTACGCTTGATATTGTTCAGGCCAACATACCCTTGTAAATAGGGCCTGTGTGTGAGGTCGTAAGACGGTTTCGAGAGGTGAGAGGCGGAGGAGAGGTTTGCTGTCGATGCCTTCGTAAATTTGGGATTCAACACAAAAGCAATATCTTCAAGCGATGGGTCAGAGACAAGATATCCATCTGGGAGTACGTAGACCTGACAGTGCTCGGGGGTAAATCGCCGTGACACGTGCGAAAGGTGAGAATGACCTTCGTGGTTTCGAGATTGATGAATACGTGGTGGTCGTCATGGATGGAGTGGGCGTAGGCATACGAGCTGCGGCCACGGCCTTGGAAATACTTTCCGCATACAAGGCAGCCGTATATATTAATATTAGAGGTCGAGACCGAGCATACTTTCTCAAAATCAAAGTCAAGCAGAGCCCTGTTAATCTGCGAAGAATAATGAGGGGGTATCAGGAGCTCGAGTGGAGTGGTGACATACGGTGTCAAGGTATAAATCCGACGCCTTGTGCTCATGTGCGGATGTTGAATCGTCTAATGAGTACGGATCATCTTCAGCATCTGGCTCAGGGACGAGTGGTGTATTTCCGTCGAGCTTGCTGCTCGGCGCGTGGCCCAGATCCTTGGAACCTGACACGGCAGAGCCATCTTCTATTCTTGCTCTTTTGCTCGGGGGTTGGCCGTCTGTATGAGAGGATTGCTTTTGGGACGGGGCGGGGTCTGAGCCAGACATACTTTTGAGGTTGACGACGTTAGCACATAGCAATAAGAGCGATTATATAAGCTATCCGTACAAAGTTCGCGTCTGCCTGCCAAGGTCACCTTTTGGGATGTTTTCTAGCACTCGCGCTTCACTGCGCGTTCTTTCACGTCCGGCGTTTCTCTCGACAGCGAGCGCGCACGTCGTCTCTCAACCAAAGCCATCACTGACACTAGACCCAAGTTTGAAGTCTTTGCTTCACGATGTCGACATATCTTTGATGTCCAAGCGGCATGAAGCCGAAGAACCAACTTCACTAGCGCGGGAATTGGAAGCGCTTGAGAACGATGATGGCAAAATAGAATATTATAATATGGACCATGAAGAGTACTCGATGGAGGAACCCGCACGACGCAGGGAGGACCGCAAATCGCCTGCAGCGCGGTTTGGCAGTGATGGAATCGGCACTGTCGTTCTGTCCCCAGAGCTTCAGCGCACGATCACTGCTGTAATTGAAGGTCCATTTTTATCCATTTTCCCGTATTCGACTCCCGTCATTGTGTGTAGGTGCAAACAAGTCATTGCTGCATAGCGATGCAAAGCGTCTATTTGCAGGACAGGACAATTCGGGAGAAGGCTGGTCCATGGCTTATGATGTGGAATATAAAAATCGTCGACAACGCTATCAACACTCTGCGCGCGATGGAACCGCATTTGCGTCCGTCATCCTGCCCGCGCATTATTCCGCCATATATGCGGTATTGCGCCACGTGAGGCATAGATTAGGACCGTCATGGAGCGTGGATAAAGTGATTGATTGGGGTGCTGCTACCGGCAGTGGGCTTTGGTGCGGTCTCTCACCACTGGATGTTGTAATCTTTCTTAGGATTATGCAGGGCAGCACTCAATGTGTTTCAAAAATCATCCGCAACCCCTGGAGAGGGACCACTGTTAAGCGACTCCACCATTGTCACATACGTTGGTCTAGACCAGCGCGAGGGTCTCATATCAATAGCCAAGCAACTTTTGCAGAGTGAATGCTTTGTGATTTCTGCATTGTGTTCAAGGTTGCTGAAGTCATGGCATAGAAACTGATCTCGGCGCATTGAATGCGACGTGGAAAAAGTCTTTCCACGAAGAATTCCGTGTAGATCCTGCTATGGGTCACTCTACAATCGCCCTCTCAGCATTTTTGCTGTCTGCACAAACTTCCCCTCTCACCAGGAAAAACATGGTGAAGGAAATGTGGGATAGTGGTGCTCAGACGATTGTATGTTCTATGCTTCTTAAAAAAAATTCAAATTGATCACAGGTAGATCCTCATCGACCATAACTCGCCTGTTGGTTTCCAATACATCGCGGAAGCTCGACACCTCTTACTCGAGCTGGGACGTGAAGAGATCGAAAACCCCGAAATAACAAATCAGCCCTGTCGGGGCTCCCATGTCGTCGCACCTGTAAGTCACAGACTTGTCATGTTGCAAATCGGCCTTTTTTCTTTGTCGTCATCTTTGTATTGTGCCTCATTTTTCTGTCCATTCCACCACATTTGAAAATTCGATGTTCACTCATCTGTTCTCTGATATAGTGCCCACACGATCGCCCCTGTCCCCTCCACAATTCTGGGCCGAAGGGCCTTGTCTGCGGGTTTTCCCAACGCCTGCAACGCCCCACGTTTGTTCGGCGTACAAAACATGCAAAGCAAGGGCACGAGGATATCGGCTACTCATATGTTGCTATTCGACGAGGAGCAAGACCAGATATCACAATTTCAAGTGCAAAAGAACACTCATTGGGAAGAATAGGAGGGGTGGAGAGGGAAGCGATAGAGCGAGCTACGGCGGGCAGTGGCGTGCTAAGGGAGTTGCAACGTGCCCACGAACATCGGCCTGATCATGCCCGTATGGACCCGCAATCACCGTCATTTTCGGTGTCAAGTCTACATTCCGCATTGGCGCATGATCAATCACCGCCATCTACCGACGTCAATTCCGTCCCCGCGGATCAAGCACAACCAGGAGTTTTAGTGCCTGTGGATAACAGTGTTGGAACCGGCTCTGTGGGGACGCGTGAGCCGGTGGCAAGCGCAGTCGCTGCCTCCTTCATGTCACCTCGTGTTGATGTACGTTTCTTGGACGAAAGTATCGCGCGAGCGCAGGCACAAGACCCTTCGTCACATATGTCAACAACAGCGCCATCAGCGTCTGTCCAAATAATCGCTTCCACATCAGGATATCACCCCTTGGCGGACTATTTAGGGGACCCGAGACGCGGGAATACACTGGAAGAGGTTGAGTCGCCGTCGAACCTCGAGGAGGCACTGAGGAGCGAGGCATATGGATGGCCGCGTCTCGTGTTCCCACCGCTCAAGAAGAGCGGACATATCATTATCGATGCGTGTACACGTGAAGGTTCGTACCACCGCCATTTCTTGAGATGAAATTGGTGGTCTGACGTTCATGTTTCTTTTTTTTTCAAAAATAAAACAACACAGGAAAGATCATGCGACTTACGATACCAAAATCGCAAGGTAGACAGGCATTTTATGACGCCCGCAAATCGTCGTGGGGGGACATCTTTCCTCATCCGTCCAAGAATGATCCTATCGAACGCTTCCAACCTACCGAAGAAGGAACTACTTCCGAGCAGCATAGCATGCGGGACGCGAAAGGTTCGGACATAGGAAAACGATCAAGAGGACGAGACAAGAAAGACAAGACACATGAGAGAAGCTATGCTGCGGTTGACAATACACTCCGGAAGGAGCAGAAGGCGAGGTGGAAAGCTTCTAGAAAGGACTCGGCTTGCGGAGGCAGCGATGCTCCGCGCCTCGTCGATTCTGAGGCAGGCGATGTTCATCATTATTAAATTACCCATGCCACCGATATCGGACGCTCGCCGTTCCCATTTACTCACCACAAATATATCAGAAGCACTCACGCACGCTATGCGTTTGATAGATTATGCTAATATTCGATATCGTCTAACCATTTAATCGGAAGTGGTACTCTGAACAGAGAAAGATCAAAGAACGCCGGTGACGACAGAAGCCCTCGCCGCTTCACATGTGCATCTGATCGCCGTTACCAAATCCAACGCTCGCACCAAGCTGTACGAGCGTCACTACTCGGCCGAGAGGTGCCTAGTTAACCGGTCGACTATCCATCAAAGATCCTTTATCTGAATGCCGGGCGCCTGAGTTGAGCTGAGAAGTATCCGCGTGATCGCATTCACTAGAGGGTAAAGTGTCCGTCAGCCGATTACGGTCTGCTCAGATATGGAGACAATGAATGGCGAAACGTCGATCGGAGACGGAGTTGAAGAGACTGTCTAAGTGAAAAAGGGAATATTGGGACTTGAAGGTGATATGAGAATAGACCGATTGATCGAGAAAGAGGATAAATTGCCATCGGCGAACGGCATTCAAAGATCCGCTCGCATGCAGAACCAAGGGGCAATACCGTAACACCGAGCTCCAATTCGAAAATGGACGTAGAAGAGGTGGTGGTGGTGAAAGGAAATGATTGCGTCACATGGTACGTACCAGGCTTGACACTCTTAGTGCTATTCTTTCCCTTCTGTACCTTGGTCTCCGCCTCTGCAACGGCATCTTTGAGGTTTCCCGTGGCGCGTTTCACGTTAAGGACGAATTGTTTGACATTCTTTACGACATCCTCAATGGGAAAATGCAACTAAGGGATCGGACGGAATTCAGCAACATGTCCGAGAACAAATGGAGATGAGAAGGCTCTCGCACACCCACTTTACCGATGGGCATCCTTATGGTTCCCGTCTTGTCACCTCTCCATTCGGTCGTCCCTTGTAGCCTTTGAATATAACCCTCGATGTCTTCTGTGACAGTTCCTCGTCTCTCGGACGGCATGAGCCCACGAGGACCAAGAATACGACCCAACTTGCTACTAATGCTGCGAAGGAGGGATGGCGTACAAAGGATAGTCGTGCAGCTGTTATGTTTGCCTTCTGCAACCTGTAATCGCTCCTCAGCGGCGGCAGGCAAGGCTAGATAAAAGAACAAACGGCATCGACTAGCTCCAGGCCGCCAACGACGTGAGCACCTGCTTTCTTGGCTTCATCCGCCTGCCGGCCGTCCGCGAACACGAGGATGCGATATTCTTTTCTCGGCTTGGCCTCCCGAGGAAGGTTGATGCGACCGGTAGGTATAGGTGCACCACGCGACATAGCGGTCCGAATCACCAGCTCGTACGTCGACTGGGGACGGGCAACCTCTACTGCCTGACGGACGAATGAGTGACGCTGAGCGCGTAACGATGGAAAGCGTACGCGAAGAACAGAGACGGCGTCGGCGAGGGTCATTTTCTCGTTCGCGTACGCATCTTTACCGCGCTTGGCCGCCTTTCTTTTGGCCAAGAGGGCCAGCTGGTGCTTTGAAGGGGCCTTTTTTTTCTCGACTCGTTTTGCGAGCGCGACGGGCGACGAGGAAAAATGGCGGTTGGGCGCGGACCGGAACACGGTTCCACTCCAACTAGACCGGGACTGTCGGGCACATGGAGCTCTGAACAAGTTTAGAGATGGGGTAAAATGCACTCACTGGACTCACGGGCGACAGAGTGCATCGCCGACAGAATAAGGACGACATTGAGATGTTTGCGTGGGAACTCGTTGGCGACTTGGGTTTTTCTTTAGATCAACTCAAATGTCTCTCGTCAGGTGTGCTCGTCCTCTGCAACTGCGCGCTTCGGTGCGTCATGCAGCGACGAATGCGCAGACCGCCGACACATCCAATACCCAGCGCGAAGTCATACGTCGCATGCTCTATCCTCCAAACGTCCGCACCGGTTCTTCCCCAACCGGCACATGGCGTCCGGACGTAGCCCTCGCACTTCAGCGTGCTATTCCGTCGGCGCAGGCCCACAGGACGATCGAGAGGGCATGGAAACTTTACCAACGCCATCTGCGCAAAAAACGCGAAGAAGAACTACAGCGCAAGTTCGAATGCATGCGGAGGGCGATGCAGGAGCTCGAGGAAATCGATCCAGCATTGTTCAGGGAGGCAAACAGGAGAGAGGACCCACGAGGGAGGAGTGTCGCAGAAGTGGAGATGCTCAAAACTTGTTCCAACGCTGAGAAGAGGGCCATTGAATCCAGACCCAGAGCCCTCTTTCCTCGCGAGCTCAAGGTCCCAACAGACACCCCGTCCAAGGACGGCTGGCCACATAACTGGAAGCCATTCAATCGCCCGCTATAGGTCAGTTCATCTTTGTACCTCGCTGGTCGCAACACTCATGCTTCGACGCTAGAATAGTATTTTGTGGCACTTAATGCTCTACAAATCACTCAGAGTCCGATGTCCCTAAAATCCATCCTCTCAGGAATGCCCATAAAGGTATCCGAAGTACTCCTCGCCGCTGCAGTCTTTGCAACCACGGCAGCGTGTACACCGTCTAGTGCTTTCGTCCACGAGTGAAGTGCAGCGTATCGTCTTTTCTCGAGTGCTTGTCTAGAAGGTCGATGAGTATCTAACTATCGCACAACATGGAAAAACGTACGCGCGGTCTAACTCTAATCTCATGCCAACTTGGTCTATCCGACCATCTACCTTTCCTTCCAGGATGAGTCCTATCAAGAGTTCTTCAACCTCCGCGATCTCGACATTCAATTGCTCGAGGGTCGCGTTAGTCTCTAGCTTGGCTATGCATAAACCTGATTTACCTTGGCAAGGAATGAAAGCTCCAGACGCGTATATGGCTTGATGAGATCAATGAGGTACGACGTGCGTAGACTCCTCAAGAATTCGCCGATATACGATCTAATAAATACGTCGTCCATGATTGTCGACCGATTGTCTGTGTTGTCACTCGTTAGCACGTATGTTCTCGTGTCCAGTCTGTCCAGCTAACCCTTCAAAATCTTCTCGGCTAAATGCACTTCTCTCCTCTGATATGCATCCACCAAGTCTGTCATTGCTTTGATTTGTGGATCGGACTTGTACGGTTTCGTCTCTTGCGAATCAAACGGGTTCACCTCGCTCCCGGTCAGCATGTTGGCGAGTACGAGATACTTGAGCACTTGAATGCGTTGCGGGGACCCAGCCTCGTCATAATTTCGGAAAGACTCAAAAAAGTCAGAAGACGCGAGAGACCATTGGCGTTCGCCCATCCACATCTTTCCTCCACATTCTTTGATGACCCCCATGATACGCGGGTGGGGGATCGCGGATCGGACATTATTCGAAGCATTGTAGATTTCCTGATTGATGACGTCCGTCATAGCGCAGGAAAAGAGCAGACGAGCACGATACATACCTTGAGTTTCTTGACGTTTCGCATCTCGTTGTGCATCTGTATCTCGAGCGCGTATATCTCCAAGAGCTGAGTTCCCCGTTGCGACTGGTCCTCGCTGTCCATCGCAGCTCTCGTTGTCGCATGCAATTCACGAATAATCTGAAGGCGGCCGCGTTATGTGGTTCCGTAGCATACACGCGACGTGCGGTACCTTTTGGAGTCGACCGTACTCTTTTCTGTCCAACCAGAGCTTGGCCAGCTTCAGATTCGTCTTCACCGAAAGTCTCTGCGTGTCGTCGCCGTCATCAGCGCCTCATTCCCCGAGCGCGCGCACGCTGGGCTAGGTAGGATCCCTCCCCGCCAAAACATCAGCCTAAGAGCTCACCTCGTTCTTGGCTTCCTCCAAAGCCTCGTTTGTCACAGCATAGAATCGCTCGAGGACGTCCACCTCAACGACCCCTCCCTTGCCACCGCCGACATAATCCAAGATCCCGTTGATCGTCTTCTCGGAATAGTTGCGCGTGACGGCCGATTTCGTGTACGTCAGAAGCCGGGTATACGTTGAAAGCGCGTCTGCGGGGCGGTGGAGGGTCAGAAAGAGCAGCTTCGTGGATTGCTTCAGCGCCTTGAAGCCCCTGTCATCCGTTCGACTCGTCAGTACTCGCATGCACAACGTGGAGAGGCAAGGACAAGGGGGTGGGACCCACCAATCGCCTTTTTCTGTCTCTTGATCGACGATAGCCCTGAACTCCTTCAATGCCTGCTCAGGATCGTCCTCTTTCTTGGCTGTTCAATGACGTGGGTTGAACAAAGCGAGCAGGAAGAGGAGGTCAAAGTGGGACGCACACTTTGCGGTATAGTACATGTTCTCGACATCTGCACTCCCAGACTCGGCAGCGTCGTCGTTATCAGAGTAGTCGAAGCCATAGTCCTGTCGGTTGTGAAGTTGCATACGTCAGATGTACTCCCAACGACCATGATCACGACCAATTCAAGGTCGAAAGAAAACACAGTACCTCGTCTTCGCTGCCTTGCATATACTCGGCATCATCGTCATCCATCGTGGTCGCGTGGCTCAAGGGGTCGAACTGCCGGTTAGAAGTGCTGCTGATCTTGGGAGTAGTGTAGTATTAGTCAGCAGCCTTAACTACTGGTTTGCTCGTTCGTCCTACGATCGCTCCAGAGTAATCTGCTCCTCGTATCCATCCATGCACCTCCGAGCACATACACGCATAGCGTTTCCAGGTCCCAAAGCACCCGAAGAAAAGGCAAAATGCAGCAACACTCATCTCCTGCTACGTTGAATTTGTATTTCTCGTATCGGACGCCCGGTGGATCTCTCAATGGCATGGTCGACGAAATCGAAGTTTCACCTCATGTGAAAGTCAAGCGCTTGAGAGTGCTGCTAGCTCAAATGGTCAGAACCAACTTGAACCCATTGACCATCAACGAAACTGCACTGCGTCTGCACAAGATATCCGATGACAGACCGCTGCCTCTTAAGGACTTGTCTACCAGTCAGATTTCCTTGTCTGATCTCGGTGAACCCTTGACCATCGATCTTTCGCTAGCAAGCGTTTTCGAGTCACCACCTGCAGAGAGCCATCTTCACCTTGTCGTCGTCAACCTCGGTAGGTGTTATTGGTTGCTCCAGCGCTGAGCATTCACTCTACCGCCTACAGATAACCCCTTTGTCATCCATTGCTGGGTTCGGGGCGGCTACTCGGATATTGCACTCGAGCTTAGAATGCCACGGGACTGTATGGTAATTGGTGTCCTTAGTGGCGCACAGGAGAGATTTGCGCGCTTGCACAGCACATCACTCGAAAGATTAGAACTTTACAAGTTCTTGCACAGCAAACAGGAGGATATCTTTGAGATTGTCCAAGGTACAGGGCTGGGCCACCTACTTCCGAAGTATGAAATACTCCAGACCGTTTTCGAGGATGTTCCACTCAATAAGAAACCATGTGTCGTTGTGGAAGTGGTTGGTTTGGGTAAGTCTCCCTGTTCTTGTTTCTGAAGCAGCTTTTTTTTCTAATTACGTGGCGGTAGTGGATAAACGTCTACCAGATTGGGACATTATAGAGAGGGCTTCGAAAAGACCAAAGGTTGCTCCGTCATATTTTGGCCCTTCAGAATATTTTGCAATTCAAAAAGACATGGACACACGTCTCATTGATGGTCGTACCGTCATTGAAACCCCGGAGGGATCGCCAAACGATCATTTGTCCCTTCTGGACAGAATGCTCCCACCTTTCGAAGTGCTTTACACTGGATTCGGAGAGTTCCTGGATACTTACCGTGCTGAACGTGAGGGCCAGGTTGGAGGATCGGCTACCCTCAGATATGAAGTCGAGACGTTTGCAGAGGAAATGACTGGCATCTACTCGGAAGAAAGTTCAAGGCAATCCAATGGTTTGACACGTCTCAACAATATAATGTGCGACTCTCCTCATCCAGTGATAGTGGCAACCGCTATCGACAATGCCATAGCTAACAGCCATTCTGTCTACGGAGATCACAAGATACCTTGTTTTTTCGTGGAATTCAAGAAAGAGGAAGCGTCCAGGACCATCCCCGTCGTTCAACTGGCTACCTATTATCAACTCAGTATCGCAGAGGTTAAGCAGAGGTGTAGAGAGCTGATTTACCGTTCGAGATTTCCAGCACTTGGCATGACTGTCGTTGGTACGTCTATCATCTCCTCTGAGGGACACTTATTGTTAATTCTATTAGGTCCTGTCGTTAGGTTTTATGCTATGGCATGGGTTGGTTCGGTAGTTTACTATCCTCTGACACCTGGCATCTCGTGTGTCTCCCGTGCAACTGGTGGTGATGATCGACGAGCACTCCATGGTGCTTTTATCGCAGCCAGAAACCTCTTTGCTCGGATCAGAAGAGACGCGGAAAAGCTCTCTGAAACACACCCTTCACGCCTTTTGAGCCATTTCTATCCCGACATCACGGAACTACCCTCTCTTGATTCCAGTATTTCCACCGATTTCCAGATCACTGAAGTATTGCAAACTAGTCGTGGCCGGATTTTATATCGTGCCAAGTCAAGATCTTCCGGCCCGGACCTCGTCATCAAAATCACTCACTCGTACTCAACAGACTTGCATATGTTCTGTGCAAATCATGGTCGAGCTCCAATGATTCAGGGATTCAAGAAGTTTCCTGGAAATATCGTCGTCGTAGCGATGGATTACCTCAAGGGCGACCACCTAGGGCAAGGGGGTTCTCAGGAGTTCCGAGACAAGATGGCCGAGCAGCTCAAACAACTGGTCAAGGACTTCCACACTGCTGGTTACGTTCACGGAGATCTACGTCTTCCCAACATCTACTGCGCCGAAGACGAGATCAAGTTGCTCGACTTTGACTGGGGCGGCAAAGTCGGCGAGGCATTCTACCCGCCTCAGATTCTCAATCCCATGCTGAGCCAAGGTCGTGATATGGATAATTTGATGATCACGCAGGAGGATGACAGGCGCACATTGAAAATGACATTAGAGTCTATTGGTTGTTTTTAATTTTTTAATCTTACAACCTGTTACATGAGTATGCTATTGGACAATCGCGATGTGATGGGGTATGTCGTGTTTGAAATGCGAGGAATCAGAAATGCGAACATGGCAAAGTCAATGTACCAATCGAATCAAACGAGGCAGTTGGGCCCATCACCAATCCGGCCAAAGATCAGCCAAGCTGTTGGGGTCTTCTTCCGGCGTGTCCTTTTGTTTCATCCAGCGATCTGGGACCTGTCACCACACGACAGTCAACATGGCTATCCAATGGCGAACCAGTCCACAGAGAGCTTACCAATGGAAAGTACCTTTCCATCGCACTGATGAAACGCTGTCTGTACTGTTTCGGACCAACTATCGTGGGCTCGCCCTTGCCACCTCCACCCAAAAATGCAGATTCTTTCACCCAACTCTCGAGCTTCTTATCCCATGTGTAGGTGCGGATATAGTCTAGAGAAATAATATGAGCACGTCCTAGACGACACAAGCTCAGCTGGGGGAGTAAGCTTACCAACGATGCCAACCACAAGTTCGTGTGTTTCGTTATCAACACCGACGACGAGCGAGTAGTCCATGACGTTAATGTCCGATAGAAACTTGCTGTCGTTGTACAACGCGCCACGCAGGATTCTTTTCGAGTGTTCTTTGATATAGAAAGGTGTGAGGTGGGCAGCTTTGCAAAAGGTCAACGAAGTTTGCTAACAGGAAAACTTGTTGCTCACTTTCAACAAGGTTCTCATCCAACAAAACTTCGTTCTCCCTTCCCGTGGATTGTACATGCCGGTTCCTTGTAGAGCCCTTGAGGTCATAGATCTGTCCGGCATAATCAACCAACCCTGAATAGTTTACGGGGGAAGATATCTTCAGACCTTGACAAATCGGCGGTTGTAAAACAGGTTCTCCATGACAAACAAATTCATATAAGTCACTTTAGCCTTGCCCGTTCCATTATCCTTGGTCTTCTTGAACGTCAGCTTATAGCAGCCAAAGACTTTAGCCAGTAACGTCGGGCGCTATTCACGATGTTAAACAAATTATGCCTACGGCAAGCAGACGACATACATTTGCGCTGACGGCAGACGCCATGTAATCAAAGTAGGCGGGAGCAAAGGTTTCCATTGTTTGCAACTCTGGGCGGGAAAGCTCTTTTGCAATGAACCGGTCATCTGGAACCCAAGGTTAGGAAAAACAAACCCAAGAACACAACATGAAACCGTCCAGACCTCGAGTCTTCAAGAATGCGGACCCCGACTTGCCTCCGTTGGCGTTCCACGGGACGCACCGCGACAAGGATTCTACGATGCTCTTTTCACAGTCGTACGTCCTCCGCAACGCATCGAACTGTTCAGGATATAATATAGTACAACTAATTGTAAGCCCACCGCTCTCGAATGCTGTTCATCATACACACAGTCAGCTCAGTATCACAAGGAAGCCATAACACTCACAAATGACCCAGGACATCTTCGTAGATGGAGACTTGAGTTCGTCCGTGAGATTCACATTATCCGAGGTATCCAAATTGACGACCCCCCATGTTGACGAACATTCAGACACCGATCGATCGTCCGGCATGAACGCTTCACCGCCCTCCGTAACCTTTGGCTCACGGGATGTCCGCTTTTCCGCCCGAGATTTCGTGAGCATATCGCGATATTGTGGTGAACTGAATATGCACGTAATCAGAATATGGAAAAGAAAAAAAAAACTGCTACGAGAAACTTGCTTGAGTGCGAGAGCAATGATGGACGTAGGTTCGTTAGTCCTCACAACCATCGACGAGTCCCTGAATATATGCTCCGGATCGCTAAATGGGTCTTCGTTGTCGAATTCTATACGCCTCGAGGGGAGCCGGGGCGGCCACAGCCCAGAGAAGTGCCCGAAGATCGAGTTACGTGGGAGTTCTTCCAGCGAAAGTGTCGGCGGCGTTGGCGGTGCATTTGATCCTAAAGTAGAAGAATTCAAAAATGGGGAAGGAGGGCAAGACTGTTGCGGAGCGGGAGGTGATAATGGCGGGGTGGAGGTAGGAGGAGCAGCTGGCCCCGTTTCCTGCTCTGGGACTGGTTCTGGAACCTGTTGAACGGTGACGGCAGGCAACGTCATGGATTGTTCTGGAGACGACTCGGTAGTTTTGCCAGTGGGTTTGCGTCCGTCATCCTCATCACCACCTTCATCATCGGCCTCACTCGAACTGTCAGACATATCGGATTCGTCCTTGATCGCGTCTTTGATGCTTTCCAGAACTTCCACCGTGGCAAGAGAAGACGCAACTGGGCGTACTTTGCGTCCGCGGATGACAGCATACCGTCGATTAGCCCTCTCGTTCTCCCGACTCAAACGTTCAAACTGTCTCGCGAGGCCAGAAACCTTCGTCCCGGCGCCCTGGGGAGGTCGCCTAAATGTTGACTTAGGTGCAGTACTCGACGGAGGTCGTGATTGTGTCGCGTCCCTGCCCAACCCTCTAGAAGACCTTCTTCCCCTCACTGTCCGCCCCGGGGGTGGAGGTAACAACTTCCCTCCAAATGGAGGGGACGAGGGTTCACCAGCTACTCTTGGCCCTCTCTTATCTGGCGATGCTCTCCTGGACGGACCCTGAGAATCGATAGATGACCCTCCGGGTATTTTCGTCTGATATGGTCCCCTTCCTCCAAACGACCTCCTAAACCTTGGCGCCGCGTTGACTGCATAACCAGATTCAAAGTCAGATGTAGAAGGCTTCCTAGTCAGTTCGTGTCTGTGCCGCTTGCGAATGGTATTGCGTGGCATAGTAGGCCTTGAAGTGTTCATGTTCGGCAGGGTCGTAGTAACATCCTCCTGTTCACTATCAGAAACGGGGGGAGGAGCGAACGCAGTCTTGGCTAGTTCTTCAACGCCTGTAGCAGGGATAAAGTCTTGATAGCGTGCGACAAGCTCTGCCACACTAGGTTGTTGCAATATGCGACGGGGGAGGCGAGAAACACGGGGAGGAGGACGTTCCATTTCGGGTTCACTCTGATCAGCCTTCTTTGCCTATAAATCTGATCACCTCTTGGTCACAGAGAAGACAAGACTCATTGATGTACCTGTTTACTACGGCGAGGCGACGTCGGTTCGTCTTTCGGGGCTCCGATCGTCGAATCACTGTCCGGGTCTGACGGTTTTGCCGGAGTTGTGAGATCTACGGCAGCTACGCTTTGTATTTCTTCGTCGCTCCTCGGTAGAGCCATTTTCTCGGTAACTTTTTCCGTCTCCAGCTCTGCCTCTGACGCTTCTGATGCACTCGAGGCTAATGATTCGCCCGTGACCCGTCGTCTCCCACCACTCGGCCCTCCTTCCTCCGCCTCCGAAACACTCGTGGAAGGCATGTGTAAGTCCCCGAATGGACTCGGAAAGTCGTAACCTTTCTGCCACATCGCCCGCATAGAATTGAATGCAGACACTCGGCGTCCACCCTTTTCAACGTTCCGCGGCTTGGGAAGCTTGTCAAAGTCTGCCTGCCAGGCGACGATACGATCCTGTCTAAACGAACGAATTTGGTTGAGAGCAAGCGTGTCCATGGGCGAGGACTCCAGATAGACCTTATTGAGAAGCTGGGTGATCTCCTGTCGCTCCGCCTCCGCACGTGAGATGAGATTGTTGATGTCCGTCGTGAGTTTTTCGTCGTATTTTTCTTCGCCAGTAGAGGCATCGATGTTGATGAGCTTGAGATCGTCCACCAGTGCGGTGTACCATGCAGTATTTCGCCCATGCAGCCTCTCGAAATCAGCGTTCTTCAGATCAAGCTGGATTTCGGGGCGGATCCTTATGCGCATCGCAGGGTAAACGATCTCGTGCAGTGTCACAGGATCCGTCTGGAACCGCACAGTCATTCCCCTTGAGGCGAAGTATCTTATATGGTGCTGGTAAATATTGTGTTGACATCCGGCGCCTTGTACCAGTTGGACATCCGCGGGATAAAAGTGAAGTTCGAGGAACTTGGCAAACGAATATCGCTGCATTTCCTCTGAAATGGGTATGAATGGCGTCGCCGATCCACAGACCCGACATGCGCTCCAAGTAGTGATCATATCGGGGGCGGGGTAAATGTTCTTCGATTTAATTTGTCCGTCCCATTGTTCGACGGCTACGGCCAGTCTCGTGTCATTGTGCACGAACACCTGACAATGTCGTGCGAGAGGTTGGCCGCACCCTTTCCCGGCACATACTGCTTTAGGGTCAAGGAACTGCACCAACGTATCGTTCACGGCTTTTTCGATGAATTGGCCGAGTGTGCAATCGTTCTCACCATAAAATGCGATGTAGTGCAAGTCGGGGGCAAAGCATGAGCGTCGGATTCCAAATTCTTCGGTAGGAACCGTGTACCGCCATAGAAAAATGCATTGGTATTTCTCGACAATGAAATCGTCAGCATTCTTGCGCAGATACCATTCCCATATTCGACGTTGCTCTTCATGACGATTTTTGACGAGACTAAATTGAGACTCCAGGGCAATGTCTGTTGTGACCTTCAGAGAAACTGGCTCGGGATCAGGGATATTTGTCATGCTGACGGGGTGAGGAGAAACAACAAAGGTGGAACCGGGAATAATGAGGCCAGAAGTATTGGGTTGTGGGTCAAAGTAACTTTTGGGATCTTCAACCTGAAGGTGCTTGTCAGCTTCGGGTGAAGGCGTGCGAGGAGGAAGGACAAGGGCTTCGATCTGTGCTTTCACGTCTTCGGTATCCTGAGTGCTGCTGCTAGATGGTATGTCAACCGATTTTTTCCCCTCAGGGGTGGGTGTGCCAGATGTTGCTTTGTCGGCCCTGAGCTTCTCAATATCTCCCTTCTCTCCCCGTCGCACGAGGTCATCCTCCCATGCACGCTGGGTCCGCGTAAGCTCCTCATCCAATTCCTTCATCCGCTGAATAGGCTGAGGGGGTGGAAATCGTAATGTAGCAGAAACGGAGATGAAGGTCTTGCAGTAAGGTTCAATGGATTGTTGGATACGCTTCGAGAGCCTGAGTCGCTCAGCGTCAACATCAGGAAGATCTTCCTCTGCTGGATCCTCGATCGTTGTCACGTTTGCTGTAACATTCTCCTTGACCATGTGCATTCCCAGTTGAGCGAACGAAACCGACACCGGTACCGACGTCCCAGTCCCGTTTCCATTTTCATTAGACCCATCGGCTTGCTGTCCTTGTTTCATCATGGCTACAGGCACGGCCTCAGAGGGTAAAGAAGGCAATGTGATCACCGAGTCTTTCCAAAGATGCGTCTCCAATTTCAGATTTCTGACGATGAAAGTCAGAAACCTCGTGACTTTCTTGACCCTTCTCAAGGTCTCAAAATCCCCGCCCCTCAGGATGATCGTGCAGCCCATGTCACGATTACAGCCTTCGAAACGCATGTACGTTTTGCGTTGCCCCGGGATAAGATCATGATCGAATGTTTGAACGCGGAACCGCCCACAATGTCCTAGACGTGGCTCTAGAGCAAGTTTGTCCATAGAAGAGAACACGTCTGCCTGTGTCATTCGAGCCACGAATGAAATAGCGGAAGGCTTCACGGCGCGAGCAACGGCTATATTGTGTTCAGCAAGCGCTTCCAGCGCGATCCTTGATACACTCTTCTCGACCATGACGACGTGCGGCCTCAGCGCTGCAATTCTGCTGACCAAGTTCCCGAGATACTCCTTCTCTTGACGGAGGATTTGACCAAAGTGGACATATTGACCCTCAACGCGATGAAATTCGATTGGAAAAGTGACAAGCATGACACGCGGGTTCCGTTGAAACCTCAGCATTTGTTTATGTGCCACGTTCTTTGTGATAACAGCCCCGTCGACATATTCCGAATTTGAGGGACTGCCTCCAGGGATCTTCTTGATCTTGACATATCGGCGAACGTCCATATCCTCGCCTTCATGGTAGGGGATAGCAGTGAACGTGAGGTCACGGGCAATGCGAAGGGAGATTTTGAGTAATGTTTCCTCCCATTCTCTGACGTTGGGAATGTTCTCTGTGGTGAGCATTTGACGCAGCATGATACGGAGGTGAAACATGGAGATGAGATTGAGCTCCTGCGCATATCTAAGAATTCAGGGGGTCTTAGCAAAGAGCTCAAAAACGTTCAAAGATTTGACTTACGCAGTGGAATCGCGTCTCGTCCGCCACCCCTCAAGAGAAGGAAAGTTGTCCAGACGACTCTGCACTCTGCTCCGAATGAAAGGAGTCGTGCTATCGAAATCCCCGAAACTATTAAATCTGGATCTCATTGGCCCATATGCCACGGGACTTTCTGGCCCAGGAAAATGCTCCGGGGAGCTCAAAGGGAACTGGATCGTGCTCATGGCAGACGTATCCGCACTTACTGGAACGGTGATTGGAAAATTGACAGGTGTCTTTGCACGAGGGGCAGTAGTAGGCGGGGTGTAGGCTTGGTTTTGTTGCCGACCAAGCGTTGCGGGGTCCTTCTCGTCCTCTGTGACGGTTCTTCGGAAGGGTGCAGTGGAGTCACGAACAGGCTCCCACTCTACTGGGGAATTGGAAGCAGTGTCCTCGAAGGAAGCCGCGAAGCGTTTTGTTTCGGCGATAGAATATAAACTGAATGGTTCATCTGTACGTCCAAATAACTGTGATGCTGCGAAGGGAGACTGAGGATGATGGCCTAAGCCAAGGGTGAAAGTATCTGAGCCGAGTTGGTGAGCAGGGAAAGGCGACGCGGTCGACGAAATGACAGAACGACGGTCATCATCCTCATCTTCGTCTACCTTGGCAAGTTTCTCGAGACAAAGATTGCACACCCGCACCATACCGTCGTGGCCGAAGCGGGAACCTTTGATGATGTTGGAGGCACAGCGGGAGCAGAAAATTTGACCTTGGAAAACGTTTCACATTAAAAAGAAGAAGCATACAAGCGATGTTTAGGACTTGCCACATATCCGACAATGGTGTTTTCTTCGCCAAGTGGTGAAAACACTCTTGCAGTCATAGCATTCCTTTGCGTTCCCGTCGTCCATCCAATAGTCCCGGGACAAGCCTGTGAAATGTGATCAGGGAAAACCAAGGACGGTGCTAGTCTTCGACATGCCTTCTCCACGTATTCTGCGAATCACCTTTGAAACGGAAGCAGATCTGTTGAGAGAAGCAGAAGTGCGTATGCTGCGAGCGTCATCTTGTATTGGAAACCCAGGGATGGAGGTCCCGACTGCGCCGCCATCTAGACCCTCGTAAAACGGGGTAGCTTGAGCACCACGAGAGGGCGAACGGTCGAGATCGTGGCCAAATGATGGCGCTTCGAAGACGACGGGGGTGAGAGAGACTAGAGGTGGTGCTGGAACGGTAGATACGATCTTGAGCGAATTTGGGCGCTGTTCAGTCGATCTGGAAGAGAGGGTGGAATGGTTGCCGTTACCGTGGAGCGTAGTTGCGGAGGGACGTCGCTGGTCGTTAGTTGGGATTGACTGCGGGCCGGCAGCGGGTGGTGCGACGGATGCGACGGCGAGGGGAGTAGCAAAGCTGCTCTTCATGCGAGAGAAAAGAGACGTAACGAGTGCATACGAAGAATGTTCGTTCTCGTCCTCCTCCGAGAACGGATTGAACGACGTCAAGCTGGTCAAATCGTCCCCGACTTTGGTACTGCTTCGCGATCTGCCCGGTACCACGCTCTGAGTGCTCTGCACCGGTGAGCAAAGCAGCGTCGACGAGTCCATCGTCGCGAGACAAGACAAGCCTTCTTTCGGTTTGCCTCTTACGGACAACATTACAAAACTCGTACTATTACAATTTACAGTTTCCGTATTCTGCTCATTCTCGTCCTGTCGGATAATCCCTGTGCCTGGTGCTTCATCTCGGAATGGAACTCTTCCTTCGTTGCCTTCTTATCCACCCGCCGCGCTTGTCGTTCCGCTTTGACAGCCTGTTTGCGTGCCTTTTTGTCTTCCTTCGACTCGTCTCGAGGACGACTGATTGTCTGCTTGACGACTAGAAAGCAACTGAGCATCGCCCCGGCGTGATCCTTGAACTTGCGTACCTCGTCCTGCTTGTTCCTCCTCGCCTAGTTTCTCCACAATTATATCGTTCGCAACGCTCGGAAGTCCGGTGCGTGAGTCAAGCTTGATCGTTGGTACAGGTTTCGAGGTTCGTGCTCGAATGATACAAGGATGATTTTCCAAATTGGAGTAAGTCGCTGGGATCGGTGAGCATATGGAAACCTATCAGATCACTTGGCCGACTCACTCAGAATGGTTTCGCAGTCCCATCGGTCCTCTTTCTCATTGGCATCGTAAGCCCTAAACAGTTCATCGTCTTCCAGCTCCTTTTCATCGTCCTCTCCCACAGTGACTATCCTTACGTCCTGTCCTAACGCGCGCCTCAGTGTTTCCAGCTTATCTGCGCCGGATTCCCCAGCAAGAACGGGTTTCAGTTTGCGTCCGAGTAACTCGTACTTATCCATGAATTCATCTACCATCCCAGAATAATCGTCACGAGATGTTATTAGATCAGGGGCGGAGGAGGAAGAGGTAGTTGACACTGTTTCCAGTTCATCGTCGTCCGAAACGTCTTCATCTGAGCCGTACTCCTTCGCCATCAGCTGGATGGTAGTTGAGACGATGTAAGCAAGAGCGCATGAATGCACGCACTTGGTCAAATCGTTCATCGAGCGTTAGTAAGGCCTCCGTGCGGTACATCGAGGAGCTGCTCATACTGTATCCGGATGCGTCTGACGTGCCCTTTCGCCTACGTTTACCACCAATCACGGGGAGTTTTGGCAGGTTTCCAAGTGTATCCCCACCATCGGAGTCAATGTCCTCGTCGGAATCGGGCGGTGGTGGTGCGTTTTTGTTGACTTTTCTGAATTGTGCAAATCTCGCTTCCCAGCTTCCATCCTCGGCCTCCTCCCGCACTGCGCTGCTCCCTGCCTCAGGGGATCCATATTCATAGAACTCATAATCAACATCCTCATCCTCCTCCCGTTCGCCATCATGGACCAGGTGAGCAAAGAAATCATCTTCTGCATCATCGTCTACGAACGCGTCATCTTCAAGGGCCTCGAGTGCCTGCCTCAGGTGAGGATCCATGTCCGGCTGAAACCCGGCGATCGAGGAAGGCACGGCTTCCTGGGTCTCGAAGTTTCTGGGTATCTCTGTCTTGGAAGGCAACGCCTCTGCAGGCAGCCAGGAGGGGTCATCGGAATCTAACAACTCCTTTTCCTTCCATTTTCCCTTGGATCTGGGCTTGTTCTGTGCTTCGACGAGTATGCTCTCGACGCCTTCTTCCTCTATCCCCACTGCGCGGAGGTGTTGCATGTAATCGTAGTCTGTGTCATCAAAGTAGATGCCATAGAGAGCTGCTTCTCCGACGTTGGCACGGACATCGTGTTCGATGACCTCTGGAGGGAGGATGGCCTCTAGATCGGCGCGAGATTTCCCCTGTGTGTTCTCACGTCGTCGTGAAAGTAAGGAATGACAATAAAAAGAGACCGACTTTTTTATCGTTTTCCCTCACAAATTGCTTTAGTACATGCTGTGATGCATCTGGATCGTGTATGAGAGGGTCTCGTTGTGATCTGTGTACGAGCTGGAAATGTTTTGCGCCTGGTTGCCTGAATATCGATTTCTGTGGCATGACGTTGAAAGATATGAGATGAACACAGCCACTGAATGGGGTAAGAAATTACGTAATGTTTTGTGGTTTCCTTCGTGAATGAGTCCCACCTCAGTCAAACGTCGCTGTCGGCGTCGACCACCAACCGACTTTGACCGACAAAACTCTTCCTCATCGTTCACGACATTCCCAGAACATCCCGCTCACCGTCTCAAACAGTCCCCGCCCTTTCGCACGTCGTCCCCGAGCTCCGTCTCCAACGTCAAATGCAACGCGAGCCCTCTCGACGTGGCTTCTCTATATAAGTCCCATTTTTTCTCCTTCCCGCCCACCCAGTCTAATCCTCCTGCGCGTCTCTACTAGCCACCAAAAGGTCGTATTGGAAATCGATTTCTCGGGCTCTCTTTGGGTACGTTCTTTCCTGTGCACCCCTCAACGGGCGTCGTTCACCCATGCACTGCCCTCCAGGGATACACTGAAATTACTATCGTGCCAAATAATGGAAACCTACGCACAATTCACCTTCATTCTAGACAGTCCAGTATGTAGCGCTTTTCGTGCTTTTCTTCGTTCCTTTCGTTTGATCCCTGGGATTTCCAAGCGATCCACTCGGTCACGGTTGCATCCCACCATGCTGAATTCATCCACCACGATCCGCTCGCGCAAGTCAATATTTCCACACCGCAGGATTGTCATACATACCCGGAACTGAAGAGAAAGCTTTATTCTGCGCTCGCAGAAGGTGACGAAGGAGAACTATCGATTGCTATCCCGAAAGAAGTTTCCTTGAGACAGTCTGGTCATATTGAACACTCGCTCATAAATGGAGTGGCCAGCGAAGGTAACTGTTCTCCCTCTTCTTCTTTCACGGCCGCTCAACTTCAGTCGTAAACAGTTGCGACCCCCGAACCCCAAACTCCCGGCCCTTCACAGACTCCAGCGCCAGGACCCGAGTTCATGCCCATTGTCGTACGCATCGAGTATAGTTTGCGAAATCCTGTAGATGGCATCCAGTTTGTGCTACCCACGGATGCGTATCCACACGTAAGTGCATTCAAGCGCGCATACGCTACGCCAAAATCCTCATCTGTCACAGCGTGTTCCTCATGCGTATACCATCCCTTCTTCTCCGGACGCTGCGAGATGCTGGGTCCCTTGTCTCGACAACCTTTGGGAAAAGTGTACCTGGGAATTCGAGTTTGTTGTTCCGAGGTATCTCGAGGAGCCTGACTCGACACGGCGCGACGAAGATGGAGAGTTCAGCGAGCGCCAGGAATCCACTCCGACTGTGGTAGTTTGTAGTGGAGACCTCGTAGAACAGGTCCGTCCCCGTTCCGCACTGTTCCGCACTGTGCTCACTGTACCACGGTAGGTTGCCCATCCTAACAACTCGAACAAGACCATCTTCCTCTTTTCACAAACCATTTTAACGTCTGTACAACACGTCGCGTTTGCCGCAGGTCCCTTCCATGTCCATTCGATCGCTGCAGATTCGTCAGAAGAGGCATCGGGGGTCACACAGCCGCTCATGCATGCGTTCTGTTTGCCTGGTCAAGAGTCTATGCTGCATTCATCGACGTCATTCCTCCGTTCGGCGATGAACTTTTACAGCACAGACTTTGGGTCGTACCCATTTGGTTCATTCAAAGTAGTCGCCGTCGACGAGATGCCCGTTCAACGATTCGACAGCGCAACCCTTTCTTTGGTGACTATTGATCTGCTGCATGGTGAAGATGCTATCGAACAAGTGATTGAAACCAGGCAGGCGCTAAGTCACTGCCTTGCATGCCAATGGATAGGTATCAACATCCAACCCAAAGCATGGTCCGATACCTGGCTCGTCAATGGACTTGCCCTTTATATTACAGGCCTTTTCATCCGCAAGATGCTTGGTAATAACGAGTACCGCTATCGGTTGAAGCGAGATATGCAACGTGTCGTTGAGTGGGATAATGGTTCGATGCCCCCGATTTGTCAACCTCAACATCTCGACCCCCCTGACACAGCTACGCTCCCATTCGTTAACCTAAAGTCTCCACTTGTACTTCACATCCTTGACCGACGACTGGGGAAGTCTGGGACTTCCCTAGGCTTATCTCGAGTTCTTCCGAAGGTCTTTCTGTCTGCCATCAGTGGCGAGCTGCCGAACAACTGTCTCTCGACTCATTCCTTTCTTCGTACCTGCAGGAAGGTGAGCGGTATTGATCTACGCTCATTCGCTGAGCAGTGGATATACGGGAGTGGATGTCCTGCATTCGGGTTCTCCGCGTCATTCAACCGAAAAAAGATGGCCGTGGAGATTACTATGCGACAAGAGGCTCCTGCTTACAAGGCTCTTGAACACAACGAGGTGTCAAAATTGCTTTTTAAACCTGTCTCATTCTTTGAGGTGAATTTCTGCCTCGATATGCAGATACCTCGCCTCTTACTGTCGTTGACAGGGCCAAATGACTGTTCGCATACACGAAGCTGACGGCACACCGTACGAACATGTGCTTGACATTCGATCTCCGTTCAAGCGCTACGAGGTCCCTTTCAATACAAAATACAAGCGCATTCGTCGTAACACTAAGCGTTATCTTGCCCGCCAAGCAGCCGCACAGGCAGCTGCAGAAGGTGACGCCGAAGCTGCTGAGGCAATAGGCCTCATAGATATGGGATTCGGGCTAGAAATCTGGGAGAAGGAGAAGGAACGGGAGATCTGGAAAGTGGCTGATTGGACGGAAGAGGACGAGCAGGTCATGTCCGGTGCCACGTACGAATGGATCCGAATGGACGCCGACTTTGAATGGATTGCAGCCATTGCGTTCGAGCAGCCAGATTTCATGTGGGTTTCTCAGTTGCAGCGTGATAGAGATGTTGTTGCTCAACTTGAGGTGAGCTCACTGCGGATACTTCAATTCTGCGATTATCTAACTCAAATGTAGGCCATCCATGCTCTGGCCAAACAACCGACTGCCATCGTTTCTAGTACCTTTACGAAGACGGTCCTCGTCTCTAATTACTATTATCGGATACGATGCGAAGCCGCAACTGCACTTGTCAACGTGAGTTGAGAAGATCTTCTTTTCAGATTATCGATGACGCTTTGAGCAGTGTGCCATTCGACGTCTTGAGTTCTTAGGTCTCTTCCATCTCTTCAAACTCTTCATGCGATACTGCTATGAACCCGAGGATGTAAATCAAGATTTGTTCATACACAATTATGTTCCAAAGCCGAACGACTTTTCGGATCTTGCCGAGTACTTTGTTCGCAAGGTGCGTTTGCACGTGTTTCGTATGGTTGAAGATGGCTTATCGTTGGTGTAGGCACTTGTTCATGCCATTTCTCAAGTTCGTTTTGAGAACGGCAAGACCCCTGCTATAGTCAGACAATTCCTCGTGGATCAGCTGCGGTACAATGACAACACCGCAAATCCAGTAGGTGTCGCTCGACTCCAAAACAATGTTTGAGCTAAACGAGTGTTAAAGTTCTCTGATGCTTTCTATATATGCACACTCATTTCGATGACGGCTTGTGCCACGGTATCAACTGCTCCGCCAGAGCGTGGTGAACTCCTGAAGGAAGAAGTACGATCCGAACATACTGCCGAAGACGCCAGTCTGGTAAAGCAAGCGATCGATGAGATGAGTAGATATCGGAGCATGGACAGATTGATCCCTTCGCCTCACAATGTCGTCACGGTCGCGGCTTTGGAGGTCAGTACACCCATTTTGCATGCAGTTCGATCCATTTATAAATCAAAATCAGTTCTACCTACTCTTAACAGCCTCCAATATGATTCCGAATGACCTAAGAGTGTTCTTTCCACTCACTCGGTGTGCAATTTTCATGAGTGTGGCTCACCTTACTTTGCTAATCAGGACCAGTGAGGGAAACTACACTCAAGTCCGGATTGCTGCTTTCGATGGACTCTTCATGTCTAAATGGTACACGCCCGCTATCATGCGATATATTCTAGCGGTGATGGCGAACGACCCTTCGCGAGTTGTCAGACGCCACGTAGCGAGATGCGCATGTCAAAGCTTGGCACTCCTGGTTCATATGGGCGAGATGAAGAATGCATTGAAAGATTCAGAGTCTTTGCTTATTGAAGAGGACGGCTCCATGCCACCGCAAGCCAAAGAGGTGAAGAAGAGTGACGTGGACCTCATGATCAAGGTTCTTCGCAAGGACCGTGAGATTGGAAAGAATGAAGTGTTGCGCGAATTCTTGATGCCGATCGCACTGTATGTCATTTTCATGCCTTTTACGCTCTTGACACGTCTGAATTAACCCTCGATGTACGCAGTTCCCCCGACGTTGACCAAGAAGTTCGATGGGGCGTCATCAAGCTTGCAGACATCGTTCTCAGAGGTGTTGAAGAAACACCACCCAAGGTCACCATCCACCTTCCTCCAACACCTGTGACAGAGCAAGCTCCTCAGATCCCAGCCGTCAAGGTGCCACTAAAGACGCAGCGATCAATCAAGACTGGTGGTCCTCCTCAGCGTGCCCATGCCGTATCGGCAGTTCCCGGTCCTCCCAAGCTCAAAATCATGCCTAGTGGTCATGCTTCGACGCCATCTGCCGCTACCCCCGCCGCGCGGTCCGGGGCTATGCCGCCGCCTCCTGTACCCGCCAAAGCCAAGCCAAAGCCAAAACCTACCACTATCGCTAAGCCGGCTCATATTCCCAAGGCGCAAATGGGCGGAATGAGCATGAACGACTTGCGTGCCTGTCGCAACGCACTCAAGAAGACAAAGGTTCACAAGAGTGCCATGCTTTTCATGCAGCCAGTCGATCCTGTACGGGACCATGCACCCAAGTGTGTCTCCCTCATTTCCGTTATTGATTCATGTGCTCATGGATTCGTGTCAGTTACTATGAGATGATCAAAAATCCGATGGACCTAAGTACCATGGGCGCCAAGCTGGAGGAAGGTCATTACAAGGATCGGTTTGGGTTCGAGACCGACTTCCACCTCATGATTGGGAATGCAAAGCAATACAACGTTGCTGGTAGTTATGCACACACGGAGGCCATAATTCTTGAGACCTTCTTCGAGAAACGTGAGTAGTTCACTCTGGCGTCGTGTTCGATGCTGAGGATGTTCAGTGTGGAATCGGATTAACAAGACTCTCGAGGCTGCGAACAAGGCTGCGGAACCTGCTCGTAAAGATCTGCCCTCTGTCGTAATTAAGCCATTAAATCAGCAAAAGCCTGCCCCACCACCTGCACGGGTCGCAACGCCAGCGTCCGCACCTTCCCGGGCTACTGCGGAACAGCCAGTTCCTCGGCCAACCATCAAGCTTAAGGTGGGCGGCGCTCAAGTCAAAGCTACGGAGCAAGTCAATGAGAAGTCGGTTAAAAAGCCAGTCGAGAAATCTGCCGAAGTTTCCAAAGCACCTAAGTTCAAGTCTCGGAAACCCAAAATCCCAGACGAGGCACCGCCACCGTATGTCGACGATGGATCTCACGACCTGCTTCAAGAGGTTATTGCGATCGAACGGGAAAAGGATGAGGAGAAGCGTCAGCGCAAGATGGTACCAAGTATCAAGGAATCACCTCCAGCCAAGGCGTCAGGCAGTGGACCCCCTGGGAAACGTCGAAAACCCAATGTCGAAGGCGACGAGGATGGTGTTTTGGCGTTTGCGACACCTTTATTGAGAAAGGATAAGCCGAGCGTGCCCTCTAGTAGCACGAGTACGCCGGTCCCCGAGCGACCTGCACCGACACCAAAGGCTGCTGTACCCAAACCCAAGAAGAAAGGGACCGACCCTGTGCCGACTCCTGCACCAGCTGCAGAGGTGCCACGCATATCCATTAAAGGGAAAGAACGGGAGGTCGCTAGCGCTCAGCCTGCGCCTTCGAAGTCACGGCCCGCCGCATCTGGTACTCCAGTGAACGAGAAGAAATGTCGAGACGTGCTGAGGGCGATTGCGAAGCTCCCCGAGTACCCCATCTTTGGCCAGCCAGTGGATCCAGTGAGAGACGGCTGTCCTACGTAAGTTTGACCCAAAACGTAGCATCGTTGATCGACGTTGACCCACGCTTATGTAGTTATTATGAGGAGATCGCCTACCCGATGGACTTTGGTACCATGGGCCAGAAGTTGACGGAAGGCAAATATGTCTCGATGGAAGAGTTCGCCAAGGATGCCGACCTCGTCTTTAACAACTGTCGCAAATTCAATCCACCTACGACCTACCCCGTTACTTGTGCAGACTTGGTAGAAAAGGCGTTCAAGAAGGAGTGGGGCAAGGTATTCGAGAGGAAGCTTTCTTGGGCAGAGAAACGAAGTCTGCAGGGACTCATGACGACGTTGGTCAAGGAAGACATGTGCGTGTGCTACTTTTGGCGACCTGACTTGGCTGATCGAGTTTTTACCTAGATCCTTTGTATTCCGAGAGCCCGTTGATCCAGTGCTCTTGGGCATCCCCACATACTTCCAAGTCATTCCAAAGAAGGACACAAGGGACCTTAGAACGATTCGCACGAAGCTGGATAACGACAAGTACGATTCGATAGAGACCTTTGAGGCTGACATGGACCTCATGATTCGGAATGCGATCACGTTCAATGGTGCCGACTCTGAGGTCGGCAAGATCTCGTATGTAGTCCAGGACAGGTACAAGGACATGTTGAGCAATATCAAGAGCGGGGGGGGCACGAAGAAGCGGAAGGAAGGGGACGCGAAGCCGACGCCGCAACCGGCGAAGAAGGCCAAGCTTGGTTGAGGACTTCACTACTTTATGACATGATGTGATAATTCACTTTTGTATTCGCTTTGCTGCTTTGCTGTGTAATATGTCGAGGATAAGTTTGACTTGATTGTGGCGGTCATCATCATTGACGACTGTCTCGATGTCACCAGCGGAACACGAAACCAGCGAAGAGACTGATCCAATATGGACCTCTAGCCGAACAGCGCGCCAGATATACGCACTCGGTGAAGTAGAACGGGTTCGTCGTCAGTCTATCCTCCAGCTCCGTTCGTCTCGTTGACTAAATGTCCACTTCTTCAAGGACATCGGACGTCTGCTCTCCCTCGCTGCGTCGTCCGTCTCGCTGCTCACCCTGCCGCAGACGGATGGGCCGGACGACAACCTGCCCCAGGGCGAGGAACGCTCTGAGCAATTCGTGCTCGAGGTCAGCGAATACTTTGAACGACTCGATGTGAGTCTCTCCTTCCTTGCCCATCCATTTTTGTTCTCCCTCTGTTCTTTTTGCTCGCGTACGCTCGTTCAGGATACTCAAGTCACCCCCAACAGTCCATCCAGGTCGCCATCCGTTCGTCGCTCGCACACATCCGTCAGTCTCGCATCGCCCCCTCCGCGATCAACGCCCCACCCCCCGGCTTCGTGCCCCCATCTCTGGGCGTGACCATCCCCACAGATGGTGGTGACGGCACAGGCACGCCCGCGGGAACGGGCATGGGCATCCAGGGAGATGGAGTCAGTCTGGGGTTGCAAGAAGAGAGAGTAAGCCGCGACGCGTGGGTAGGTATCCTCGACGCCCTCACACGCCTCAAGGCCGCACGAGAACGGGAGGAACTTGGAAGCACCGGGGACGTGGATCACTCTATACATCGTGGCGTAGAAGTGCACGCACGGTAATAGGGGTTTAGCACGAAGCGGTGGTGAGGCCTTTCTATGAGGGACCCATATGACGATGGATGACGACGATGACTCGGGCAATACACGCAGACACACAAACGCATATACACGCAGAGATTGAAAACCTCCGGGCGTCAGTGATACTATGAAGACTTGACGGAAAATGGAGGCCCATCTATCGTCCGATTCGTTCACCAACCAGATACGCCATGTTAGGATTTCGTCGACAGTGCGGGTATAGAGTTTGAGATGATCTTCTCAAGACGCCTTATTTGCCTCTAAAACCCTGGGATGAATGAATGAGCGAATGTATGCGTGGGCTTCTTTCATCATTCGGATTCAAATCGGAACACTTACACGTTTGCTTCTTCGAGTCCCTTCTCGGCCTCCAGGAGTCCCTCAACGCCTTCGAAGAACTCTGGCCTCGATTTGACGGTATCCTGTGTATGTGCATTTTTCATCAGATCGAGATAGGAGTCTCGACTCGTTACGAAAGAATGGAAGAAAACGTACGACGAGCGACTTGAGCTCCTGGACCGCCTTTTCTAGGCGATCGCCGGTGTCCTTGATCATTCTCCGAGACTCTTCCAATAGCCTCTTCTATTCGTACGGAAATAGCAGAATGAAAAGAAAAGAAAAAAAAAAGGGGGGAGGGGGCAAAGAGCCACCGAAAAAGAATGGCGCAAGACACCGCAAATCGAATCAGTGAACTCGTCATTTCCGAGTTGGCCCTGTGCATACATGCCACCGCCACGCCACGCCACAAAGCGCACGCAGCAGTGGGTCGTGCATGTGTGCGTGCGGTGAGCGCATTGCGGGTCAAAGAAACCGGACGTACAGCAATTTTGATGTCCCACTCTTCGCCGTTCTCCGATACCTTTCGGTCCACTTTGCGGTCGTGTTCTTCCGCTTCTTTTCTATACAGATTGTGTTCCTTGAGTAGCCTGTTTCGTTCCGACGTGACGGGGTGGTCAGTGTTTCCAAGACACGTGCAGAGAGAGAGATAGGCGGAAATATCTTTGGAAGGCCTCGCACCGTTTGGCCGCGCCGAGCTTGATCTTCAGTTGACGCTGAACGGCTAGCTTCTCCGAGTCCGCTCCTTTAGGTGCTGACATAGTGTTCATCGGCATCGAGGTGGTGGTTCGAGATCAGAAATCTCATCGGAACATCGGAAGTGCACAAGCAGATAAGCTATAGTTCACCGCCACATCACTCATCGATAAGCTCATTCACTCTGAATCGGGATGGAGGAAGCGATGGTCGTTTCAAGGACTATAGGTTATAATAACAGCAGTGCTACATCGTAGACGCAGTACAGCTCGGTGCTTGTCGAGAACCAAGACAAATACACACAATACCTACAACTGAAATGCGGGACTGAAACGACTAACGCGTATGCAGTCTGAGAAAAGCGGATAGTGATGGTGCCAGACGTGAGGTGCCAGGGTGAGGCGAGTGCAGATAGTATGTGCAGGATGTGAAAAGCGACGGGTGAGAGAGGCGTGTCGAAATGAAGAATGGAATCCAGGTAGGGTATTTCCAGCGCCCGCAAGCAGGCAGCGAGAAACTATAGATCAGCTCCAGACCGAGTGCAAACGAGTCACGCTCCAGGCACTCAAGCGCACCAACGTGCAAATCGACTAGCGAGATGACGAGGGGCGAGTGCAGCAGGAACGGAGTCTTCAGTTACACCAAAGTGAAAGCGTTTCATATCCTGGACAATTCTTCATCGACAGCCCTTACTACAGGCCCATTCCGTGAAATCCCAACCGACGTATACACCGGTGTCTGCGAGGCGTTCCCATACAATGAGAGCACCGAAGGGGCACGAAGAGGGCCGCGTTGACGTCTCGCAATGACTAGCCACCAGGTCTGGGGGAAGGATAGGGTTGGAAAGCAAGCGGTGATCAGTCGCCTACTCTGGGACATGAATGCGTATAAAGTAATAAACAATGCGTGAAGTGCGGTCCTCAACAAGTACGTGCTGACAGTTAACTAAACCGGCTATGGTGAGGAGACGTAGAGGAAGGAGATGATGCCAGTGTATCGGCTCGCACGAGACACGTAACCCCAATTAAGAGGTCGTTCGCCTACGAGTGCGCATGAACTGAATTGGAGTGGGACAAGAAGGCGGCAGAGGACGAGTAGCAAAGCAAGATGGGTACGCAAGCGCGAGACGAGCACACCACTCGTATGAGTGGCATGACCATTCGCCTCAAGCATTCTCGCGGACTTGCGTCAGTGTCTTGTCGCGTCTTCCGTCAACCGAAACCAGAGAGTTCAATCTTCATCAAAACCTACAACGCTGATGGGGCTATCCGGTTGACAGCTGAGCCACAGGCCCACTATCGAGCGGAATCGCACACCGAGAGCGGATGGCACGGCCGAATTGTCTGCAAACCAGGAGAGACGTGGCCAGCCGAATCGAGGGACGCGCAGAGGTGGGATGTCGTAACAATGCAGAATAAAAAAGTGTAATGCTAAAGTGTCCGTTGTAATGATGCGACCTGCAATCCAGGCAGGTATTCCAGTCGTGCGAGCCATCTCTGCAATAAAAATCCATGATAATGTAACCGACGGCGCGGGGCATTTTGAGGGAGCGACACAAGTCAACAGATCAAAAGCTTGACTGCGATTGTTGCGAAACTGCCGCAACAGCAGCAGCAGCAGCAGCGTGACGTTGCTCGGCGGTACCAAGCATCAATGCTTCGTTGACGCTAGAGCGGGAATGAGCCGCGCAAGTGAGTATGAAGCAGGTGGTACCCACGTGCGAAGTCGCTGAACCTCATTTTCTGCCTGTTGCAACCTCGTTTGGAGCTGTGACGCGGTCATCTCGAGATACTTGACGTGAGTCGTGGCGCGGTCGAGGAGGGAAACCTTGCTAGACTTCTGGTTGGAGACGGGGAGGGCATCCTTGAGCCTGCGGTAGCCATCACGAAGTTCATCGCGACGCCTCTGCTCGGACTCGATGCGCTGACGGCGGATAGTCTCGCGGCGGACATCGGTAGTGTTCCCGGTTGTGGTCACGGGCTGGAAGTCATCATCGTCCTCATCCGAATCATCATTGCGAGCCTTTCGCCTCGGGGTCTTGGCCGCCGAGCGAGTGGCCGGAGCAGCGATGGGGTTGAAGCGATGAGAGCGGGGGACGGAAGCGTAGGGGACGCTATGGACCGACGAAGGAGAGTGTGTGCCACTGCCGCGACTGCGCCTGCCAGAAGTCAAACCATCGGAAGAAAGCTCGCCACCACTGAGGTTGTAGACGGCGGGAGGGGAAATGCCGTTCTCAGGAGGGGTGTAGGGACGAGGAGAGGCGGTGGTGTAGTTGGCGGAGGGGGTGTACGAGTACTCGCCGATGGTGTTGGTCAGGTTGAGAGTGTTGAAGTCAAGACGAGGAGACGAGGACGAGGGACCAGGCACTTGAAGCGGGGTAAGTGATATGATCACGTGAGTGATAAGACCAAGTACGTACATGCCATGCTGGAAACGCCGTAGGGAGACTGGGGGTACTGCAGGTACTCGAGGTTGGAGAGAGAGTCGTAAGTGAAGGGGCCGTCCATGAAGGTGGTGGGGCTGCGAGGCTGCTCAAGAAGGGTGGATTCCATGGCGTCGTAGAGATGCAGAGATGAAAGCGTGAATAAAGAAAACTGGAATACGAGGGACCTTCATATAGCGTGAGTAGGCGCCGGTCGGTTGATATGGGGTGATACACTTACGTGAAAAACAACAAAGAATGGGCGTTGTTGTCCCGAGCGCACAATAGAGCACTAGAGCGAAGAAGAAGAAGAAAAGAGAAGAAAAGAAAAGAAAAAAGAGGCGTCGGGTAGGAGGAGGAGGTCGGTCGGGAGGAAATTTAAAGAAGAGGGATGAAGAACAGGTCCGGCTCATCTGATGTCTAAATATCGGGCTAAAGGAGACCGATATGGAAATATATTCTCACAATCAGGAAATCTGCCTCGTGTCGCGGAGTTTGTGGTCCCTGCAATGTAATATTACATAATATTCCCATCAGGAAAGTAAAAATGGAAATTTAGAACCGAATGAACGGACGTGACCCCGGTGCCCATGCCCTCGTCCCAATTTATCTCCGCACCGCCTTTACCCGTCTTCAACCCCCGCGGGTCCGGCGAGAGGGCACACCAAGATCCGGCTTGGCCGAGGGTGACCCGCCCTGTCTACCCCTTTGTTACTGAGACCCGAGTCCTGGGCCCGCTCGTCATGTCTACTTCCCTCCCCTCCTCCCAATTCCTTGTGACATATGTTCCCTCCCTGCAACGTTTTCTTCATCTCATGCCAACACCGCATCATAGACCACCGATCATAGTATTTCTTTATCCACATGCCGCAATCTCGGCTCGCTCTTGGTCACGGCGCTTTGCTTGCCTTCTCTCGACCCCAAATGTACATCTTATCACATATCCTTGTAAAATAATAATAATCTTCCGTCCTTGTTCCCCCCCAAGGACTTAGTGCGTTCTTCCTCGCACGGAGTCTTCTTCTTCCTGCCGTCACCGCTGAAGTCATACGCAGATCCGTGTGACTGATTCCCCTCGAAACGTAGCCCTCCCCCTGTTATCACAATGCACCTATGTTCCGCTCTCTTCTTCCAATTCACGATCAATAACATTCCCTATCACTCCATACCCACAACTATGGTGAACGTCAGCGATCTAACCGATCATACCTCTCACGAATCAGCTGGGCACCTTTCGAAGCCTAGCTCTATTTCGTCCTGGGATGGTAAAGCTGCCACTATCATCAGATGGCAGTGACGTGACCCTACCTACGTAATTAGACTTTAAGCAAGGACACGCACAAACACGCAGTCTACTTTCTCCTCTCCGGGCAATCCAACCTACCGACCCCGTCACGGACCTTGAGCCTGTGCTCTTCTTCATTCCCCGCGGCATTCACATCAATCCTTTACTCTCACCAAGAGGAGGGAAAGAAGCGAGTTAGACCCCGTTGATCGGGGAGACTCATCTGAAATTGCAGCATCAATGCGTAAATGGATCGAGCAGACCACTTCTGCTCACGTTATAAGCATACTTGGCGAATGACCAATAGGTGACTCACGGTAGTATGAACTCTAGTACATGATCGCGGCAGCTAACTCCAGTCAAAAAGCGAGATAGTAGGTTGACACAACACGACCCACAAGAACAAACTTTAGCGAGCGAAGGATACTAGTAGGCCGTAAAGAGGGCGCATCAGCTGCATGTCCTGCCCTGTTGGGAATAGTCTCAGCGCATCCCAAGATAGACATAGCGAAAACAGCGCACCAACGCAGTCTCTATCTAACCCTCCAAGAAAAAGCCTCTTGAGCAGTAATCAATCACGATCACCTGAGACTCTGGGAGGCATACGCGAAGAGCCTATGAAGCTGGAGAATATTCCATATAATGCCCCGATAGGACTAGCCACTGCGAGCGACTCTGCATTTGGGGTGCCTTCCATTTCAGAAGCTGCGAGATGAAAGGGGATGTCATGTCCCTTGATCAAATCGCTTGCCAAACAAAACGCGCTGTTTGAGCGCAGTCCGACAAAGGTGCTAGATTAAGTTAGCGGAAAAGAAGAAAAAATAAATAAAAGCGCTGCTAGGATGATGATGACTTGCTCGGGAACCAGGTCAACTGAATTCGTCAACAACATGTGGAAAGAAAGAAAGAAAGCAAGAGCGTCTGTACAGAATGGGGCGTGTTGTGCCACATGTCTGATGTGGTCACGCGTTACGTTGTGACACTGAATCTGGGTCTTCGCTAGCCAATTTTCCCAAAAACTGCGCAGGCTCTGACATGGAGCGGATCGCTGATCAGGGAGCTGATATTTTGATGACAGTACGCAAGATCTGAGCAAGATATACGTCCGTCGTGTGACCCTTAGCTCAGGCTCTCAATTGCTCGGTACGCCACCCAGGTTCTCCTCACCGCCGCAGCCCGCGTCGTGTGCATGTCACGGTCTAAACTTTGCTCATGAACTATACCTTGCCCTTCCCACTTGAAGCGAATGGGCTTCTTCACCTTGCTGTGTGAGTGAAACACTTTTTGCGAACCCTTCTACCCGCCCTGGGCTGCGAACTTGCCCCGATTTTGCACCGACGGTGTCAGTAGTATGTATCTGTCCTATGACTCATACGGCGTTTCTCCTGCCACTTGTCATTGCAGAACGCGCCTCAAGCTGTCCCCTGCCTCATGTCCCTCTAGCGCAAATCACCTCATCGCCATCTTTTTGATATTTGTCCAACTCTACAGCTGCTCTCTCTAATCAGAGAATGGAGGGAGTTTCCCCCTAGTCCATTTCATCTCCGCCTCAGGTTCCATACTACCACATCGTACAGTCTGAGCCGACCCATTCGGGAAGGCACCGCAGTCTTGCTGAATCCGTCCTGGTTCTGCCTACGGCAAACAGCTCAGTCTGGTCCAACAAAGGGTGTTTCGAGCTCGTAGCTCGGAACCGATGCGGTAGCTTCTGATCCCGATACCTCAACGCTCCTCAGACTCTCGACTCTGTGGGCGGGATGTGTCGATATCGTCTTGCATTTTACGCATGCTTTTTGTTCGCCACCGCTCACCCGTAAGTCCTAACGATGCCGGTCGCTTAGCTGCTCCCCCGAGATCCGGCATCCGGCCACTCGACCGACATGAATGAGCCCTCCGCCCAGGTCGCATCATTGTTGGGCTGTTCTCGACCGTGTTACTTACATAGACCCCAAGCTCCGACTGACTCTGGCAAAACACGTCACCACAACGGCCGGGTTTGGTCAATCTTGCTGTAGCCAATATGTCCCTGCGAAAAACAGGAGAGAAATAGAGACTCGAGATTCAGGGTCATCACGCCTCTCAGCCACAGCTGGCAGCCAGCGTGGAAACCCCCTCTCCACCTCTCCACCCCCCCCTTCCTTTCCATCAATCATCCGTGGGCCCATCGGAGAATGTTCCGCACTTGCTCTGGGCTCACCACCCGGCGTTTCACATTCCAGTTCTCTCTTTGGGATCTCACAGGGCGCCGCGGCAGAACGCGGAAAGGGGCTAAATATACGAGCGTAAGCATACTTGCTCAACTTCGTGTCCCCTTGTTGGGCAGTGGCTTGCGCCGTCATATTTTGTTTTATTTCTTTTGGGGATGCGGCAATGCCAACGGGCATGCTGTCTCTATGAGTATAATCCCCCAATGACACGGTTGAACGAATTTGGGAATATGACAGGTTGACTAACGCCGGTGTCCGGTCATGTTGTATGTATCCTTTGCGCAGCAGTTTCTAGTAAACTCAACCGCTCAGGGTTCGAGGTGGGTATTTGCCTTTGTGCATCATTGGAGGTCCTTCTGGGTTGCCACGCAAGCGTTTGAATCGGTGGATGCTGAGCTCGACTGCAATCAAGGGTCCCCCTCGAGCAACTTCCTCTTCTTGCTTGCCCTAGTGCCAGGCCGGTGGTCGGCGGCGAGCCGCCAAGCACGTTCGTCACCTTTGACAAACAGCTTTATGAAATCTAACCGCAAGCGAAATCGAGTTGGTTCACAGCGTGGCCAATTGTAATAGGAAAAAGGATATCTGCATATGTTAACGCTATATTGAAAACAAGAACAGCTCCCATGATGTATCGAGACATTTCACCGTACTACTGACAACAGGTGCTAGATTTAGTCCTTCGTGAGCGGTCCATCACCATTCCTTATTCGATAGACCTTTTTTTTCTACTTCTCCGGCCCACTGCTAGAGCGGGCACCCGTTGACGACAACAATAATTAGCTCCCCTCAGGGGAACCAAAGGCCAATCTGCCTCCTCCCCTTCTGAAAAAGAAGATGGGTGAGAACAGCTGACCACTGCGAGTGGGTTGCCTCCGCGGGTGAGTTGTCATAAAGCTCGGCGCTTGTTTCTCCTTGCTGTTCCGTCGAGTGAATTCGTGCAGTCTTCGTCAAGAATCAGTTCGGTCGGTCGTTATATCGTTCCTGCGGTCGTGGCGAGGTGGCAAGCATCCAATTGCGGACAAGTAAAGAGTCGCGTGAGGGTAATGGGTGTGTAGCAGTACAAAATGGTATCGGTGAATGGATGATTGGCCGCCGGGAAGGGTGCAACGTGAGTGAGCGATGAGAAATTAGAAGAAAACCGGGAATGGGGCGCAAAGGGAGATTGTGCGATATGTGAATTAAATCCGCTTGGGATAGTGGCAGGTCGGAAAGACGGAGCGGAAAAGGCGTCAACAGCTCTATCGATCAACAAGATCGGCACGACTGATGATGATAATCGTGCGTTCTCTCGGATCGACAGGATAAGACTTGACAGCTGGCCAGCAATATCGAGTCGTTAACAGCGCCGCGGAGAGGGGGAAGGGAAGGGGAGATGTTTTGTATGTGGTATTGCGCACCGCGCTGTGCGACCAGCGCTGGAAGCTGGACAAGCCTTGCCCGAGTGTGATATATCGCCTCTCCCTTAGTTTCGTCCAAAGCAGAAATACAAAATACAGAGTGTGCAATGAGGCAAGAATGTTTAGAAAAGGATGAGAACGAGGATTGAAAAAGGGGTAGAGTCCAGTAGGCAAAGAGTTTGATTTGGATGCCATTCAGTACTCCGAAGCGGCTGGACTACGAGAGTCCTCCCGCGGAGGCTCCTGTCCTTGCACGTGGGTCAGAGAGTGGCTTGGCATCCCAGGCTCAGGGGGAGGCGACAGTGGCCTGCTATCGACGCCATGGATGTTGTTGCCAGGTGATGGGGACCCAGTGACCCCAAGTGAAATCTTTTCGTTGACGGCACGCAGCCGTTGGACTTCCTGTTCAAGCACGAGGAGACGAGCCTGCATCTCTTGTGTGGACTTTTCGAGGAAGATGATGTGGTTGGTCGCTAAAGTGGGGACATGATGAGATCGTGACTATTGAGACTACCGTCGATGGGGCCGTACCTCGCTCGAGCAGCGAAACCTTGCTGCTCTTCTGGTTTGAGACGGGGAGGACATCTTTCAATTTTGCATAACCGTCGCGTAATTCGTCTCTTCGCCTCTGCTCAGCCTCGATCCTTTGCCGCCGCGTCGCTTCTTTGCGAGTGTGGGCGAGGTTTTCAACAAAAGTAGCACCCATATCTTCGTCGTCAGAGTCGTTCAGAGAGCGGCCACGACCACGTCTGCCAGAAGAGCTTGTAGTTGGGGAGGGAGTCGGGTTATAACGTATGGAAGTGCGATGCACCAAGCTGGCTCCTCTGGACGATGAAGGGGAGCCAGTCCCGCTGCTGTTTCTCGAATGGTGGTAGATGCCGTCCGCTGATGTATCTGATCCTGAAATGGGAGGGGACAAGGGATCATACATGTGAGGTGAGGGCGGAGGGGGAGAGCCTGCAGGCAGGCCCATTGACACATGTTGTGGCGATGACGAGTACACGGGTGGCGGCGGATATTGATGCGTGGACATGAGGCTAAGATTATGGAACTGCAGGCTTTGATGAAGGTCTGGCGCGGATAGATGACCTACATACAAAGTACACGAGCATATTATCAGATCAACATGAGGCAGAGGTGAGTCAAAAACGCGAGGAAGTAGACCCACGCGGATGAGTGGCAGGATGCTGAAGCGGATAAGAGTGCTGGTGGTGCATCTGGTGGTTGTACGCGAGAGAGTAAGAGGAATCGTGCTCGGCAGGATAATAACCATAAGGTCCTGTCTGACTGAGATTTGAGGTGTGATCATCGGGGATATGTTGGTTGTGCTGGTGGTGGTGTTGTTGATCCATCGCCGTCTGCGGGTCGTGGGTGGGTCGTGGAGTCGAAATGAAAAGGGCAAGTCAGAGATCGTGTAGTCAAATGTAAGAAATAGGGTCGAAGAAAAGAAGAAAGAAGCCAAGAAAGTAGGAGGAGGACAATAAGGTGGTGATCCTCGTTTGCGCTCGAGGACCAGAACCAAACTACGGCTAGTAGGGACCCATTGTCCCTCTTCTCACGACTCCTCCTCCGGTGAGCCTTCAAATTCAAACGCAAACAAAATCTGCCTCGAGGCAACCCCTCATGTATTGATCGCGACGTCCAGGTAGATCCATGTCCTCTCTCACTGCTATCCGGCCTCCGCACCGGAGATGGTGCCTATCGATTAACGCCTCATCCATTCGTCTTCTCACCTGACTTTGTTGAGCGCCAGAAGCCTGCGTTGCCGTCGGGAAAGTTATGTACCGTATCAAATAAAAGTACAATACTAGACCCCTCTCGATCACCACGAAGTAATTATAACAATGGAAGAGTTAGCATTACCCGTATGCCGGACCGGGGAGTTTCGGTCGCCAAAGCACTCGTCGTGATAGGCTCTGAAACGCGTGTCTGTCCGAGACTTGAGACAGAAATCCCGCTGCTGCAGCCATCGTCCTACTACACATCCATCTCGTCCACAACGCCGCTCAATGTCACAATGTTATTCATGGAGCGGGAGAAGAGAATCCCATTGGCGTCGTGTTAGCAACTCTGATACTACAATTAATAGAGTCACGTGAGCGGCACTAGGAGGATTTTGTAGCCATCCGAGCCATCCGCCGCCGCTCTTTGGCTCCTCGTCGTTGCCCTCGGTGAGCGACAACGTTGGTTTATGACCCCACCCGTTCAGGTTTTCATTCAGGTGTGTACCGCACGTTCTCCTCTTGCACCCGTAACTCATCATGGTCGCGTTTATTCAGGATCATCCACCGCTCCGAGTCGTTTGTTGCATCACTCTTGAACTCTACGAGCCGCCATCTTTTGGCAGCCATGCAATCAAAACGAAGCTCTCCTAACTCTCCGTCCACCCACAGTCCAGGATCGGGATCCGGGTGGGCTCCTCCAAGAGCACCTCTTCCACCCCATCGACTCGCAAAGCTGGCAAACGCTCTTGGCGTATCTACGCCCTTACCCGCGATGTCCTCTTCTGTGTGCCAAACTCACACAGTCAGTTCGCCGTCAGCTTCAAATGCTGATCACCAGTGGCGTTCCGTGACGCCATCTACCGCAACTGCGCTCAGTTTGACGTCCCCGTCCCAATCCAAGTATCTCTTACACGTCATACCGCCAACACATCTCCCTCATGAACTTGGAATTTCCGACTCTACCGAGCTCGCACCTCCTCCGTCGACCGCGTCTGGATATCACACCCAATTTCGCCGCGGAACTCTAGTGGCGCTTCAGTCTACCCTACAGTCCCAGTTAGTCGTCATCGCAAGGGAATATGCTTTACCAAGTACCATCGGAATCGTTCTTTACCTCGTGGCTACCTCTTCGCAGAGCAGGCAAAACAGTCCTGTCCCCTTCTCTTCTCCGACCCTCGGCGACGCCAGTGGAAGAGAAGCGGGTCCGAGGTTGTCAGAGGAAGTATGGAAACACATATGGACAAGAGTTCTTCGAGCAGAACGAGAGGAGGTCGCCCCCTTATCTCGAAGTATGGCCTCCAATCCTATAGGCCTGGGTCTTAGTGCGGAGCACAGCGGTCTGTCGCAGTCCTTACGGCCTTTGGTTACTCCGACGCGAACTGAGCAGCCACGTCCTCTCGCGTACCCAATCACTCCTTCATCCACTTCGACCGCGTCTTCCGTCTCAGATGCCCGTTCTGCTGACAAGTCCGCGGATACCTCGTCGCCCGTTTCGGAACCAGTCACGCCAGGCACCTCCCCCTCATCAGACCACGGACATTCTCGTATCGAGCTGCCTGGTTTGAACTCAACTTCAATCATACCAATCCTTGCCAAGGTAGAGTTTGACATCGACAGACATAAAGCTACTTGGTACGAGCCATGGATGCGAAGTCGACGTATGAAAAGGCCGGAGAGCCGCTCCACTCATCGTTCTGATTCTCAACCACGTACTCTTGACTCGAGTAGCTCAGCGGACGAGAAGCGAGCCCCATATGATCTAAAGCTAGTGAAGAGAATGCAAAAACCACCGTTTTTGCGGTCTCGGAATGACACTGATGAGGAGGAACAATTCGATAACGAAGCATACGCACCTCTTTCGGGATCTCCGGATACCGATATCGATGCCGATGCCGATGCATGCATGATGACTTCTACGGAACCTGACCCACTTGGGGATATATTTGGTACCGACGCAGAGACCTGGACGGAAATTCACGCTGATTCAGACGGAACAAGACAGAAGAATGATAATCCTAACGTGGTAGAGCTCGCATTGGACCCGGCATCGCTTGCCACCATCCCTGAGCAGAGTCAGGAGGAAGATAGTGAAACCAATGATGTCGATGAAGTTCGGGATATCATACAACGGATATCACGTCCCCCTCTCAGTGTATCGATCCCAGAACCCATGGAAACTAAGCGGAAGTCGACACCTTCCACTGCCGGGAAGCGACCCATGCCCCCGCCCTTGGTTCTGGTTCCGAAGTCTCACATAGCCGATTTGATAGAGGGAACGTCGGACGCCGTAGATTTCCGCGACAAGGAAGGCTCGTCCCTTGAGTTAGAGCAAGAGTACCTGCGATCGCGAAGCCCTGGTGAAGTGAAACGAGTGTGCACCGTGTTCGAAGACCTGGATCTTGGGTTGGATCTAGGAGACGATGATGAAGAGGTAGGGCAGTCGCTCCTCCCCTCGCTTCCGCGACTGACGTCTAATGCAGTACGATGAAAACGATCCGAACGACCGACGGCGCAGTCAATATCTCATGAAAGCGAAACTGGATGAGATTGAAAGGGTAAGATTAAACTGCTAGCCGACATGTAACCTAACAAGCGATTTTAGACCCTTGCTCAATTCTCACCTCAGCAATTGAAGACAGCAAATTCGGATGTGGACGCGAAGCTGACACACCGACACAACCTTTCGACTGCATCACAGTCGCGCGCATCAACCCCATCCGAGTACGTATTATTACTACCCACTTCTTGTTGTGTCTGATGATCCCGCAAGTACATCTTCAAGCCCCTTGCCCAACGTATGGCCATCAATTCCTTATGCCTCCATGACTAAGATAGTAAATGGTTCTCCTCCGCGGCCTAAGGATCTCGCGCCTTCATTGCCAAGACTGGCTTTGAATGGCATCTCCACTGGTGCCCCGAAGGCGTTCACGGTTGCATCCACATCCTTTTCTCCATCTACTCTACCGACGGAAAGCCAACTACGACGCCGAGATCCCGACCAAGCCATATACTCCACAACGATACCTTCCCCTTCTCATCAAATGAACTTTGCCTCCGACTCTCCGATCCCACTACCTCCAGATCCATTTAGTCGTCATCCGTCTATCTATGAAGTTGACGCGGTTCCAGTGCAAAGCTACTGGGATCCCACTGCGCATACATTGTCTCACGAACCTCCTAGTTCAGGACCTTCAGTGTCGTCGATAGACGACAACTCAGAGGCACTCCCATCGGCGACCCCCTCGAGTCGCTTTTCTGCTGACTCGTCGACTACAGTGGACCTAATCGATAGAACGACCAAGCCAACTGCACCACTGGTCAGCGTGAAAGGCTTCAAGAAGTTGTGGCGCAGGAGTAAATCAACATCTGGTGCTCTTCCTCCACAGACACCCATAGGGACTTCATTTCAGCTTTCCACTTCACCCCTCCCGTCCACCCCGACCGACCCATATATGACTCTGCCCTTTCCGAGAAGTTTGAATGGAAAATTGCATGCGGATCAGCCACCGTCTGATCAAGACTTGCCGCATTCACTGCACCCATCGAGACCTTCCCTCTCAGGCTCCCGACCGAATTCCCCGGCTGTTCACCTAAACACTCCACCTCCAGAGAAATCAGGCATTCGCAAATCCATATTGAAATCTTGGAAGTCTGTCGCAGGTGCGGGGTCGCAGCAGACGAATGGATCCGAGCCACGAAAGAGTTCAGAACGAACTATCTCGAACGAGACGATCAAACCGAGACGACCCAGTGTTCTAGACGGTGGTATACCGCCTAACCCCCAACTTCCAGGGCAATACCTACCATCCAACCATGTTCGAACTGGGAGTAATCTTGTTGAGCGTCGGAAATCTGGCGCACGGTCAAGGATGGGTTCAAGCCATCACTACTCTTCGGCGTCACAAGACCTGTTATCGGCAATGCCACCTGCACGGTCCTCTGTCGTCCTGCAGTTAGCAGGGTCTGCGTCTTCGTCTCAATCACAGCTGTCCGCCCCTTCTCGAGAATCAGAAAGCCGGGAAAGTCTTGAGACTGCCTCCCAGTTCGAGTTTGCTTCACCTCCAAAAGTCCATCCGAATCTGACATACCCTTATATGGCGCTTGACCATGAGTAGTTTTCATGTTTGGTTTGTTTATCCTCATTTAAATTAATATACTTGGGATCTATTTGGTGAAAGTGACCGATATTTTTTGCGAGACCACTGACATCTTCAATTGAATGGACCTTCAGACATAGGCTTCAGGCCCTTCAGTGATTATTTTTTAAGCCTATTCCTTCACCTAACATCCCCGTATTTGAGTTAGTTTGTCCTACTTGCTTTGCTTGTTCGCCATTTGCTTATTTTTTGTATATTTTCATTTTGCCGATCCACAATATCATCCGTGGCGTTTCGTGATGCGCATGCTTTACGCATGCCTGCTATATTGGATCGCTGAAGACGACCTGCAGCTCAACAGCCTGGGGCTCCAGACACGCCCATAGTATGGCATGTACATCCATGAAACACCGTGCTGGGCCGCAACTCGGCAACCATGATCATGGACAACCGCTGGTCGGAATCCGCTCGCTCAAGTTGGTCCGAGGAGCTGCGCGGGCCCGGTAGAAGCGCCGTCGGACCAGCCCCGAAGAAAGGCAGCCCTATAGAAAAGCTTCCGCTGCATTGACAAGCCAGTTTGATCCGGGGAGCTATTACAACTGGACCGTGTGCGCGGATATTGTATATATGGATGTACATCATGACCGCTGCCACCGCCACAACTCCGCCGCGGCTTTCGAGCCCGTAGTAGTACGCAGTCCGAACTTCGAGCACTCGATCGGCCTGCAAGCTGGAAGCTTGGGCCCGGTGCACCTGAAAACGTTAGCATTCGCCTGCGCTGCACTCGTGCAGTGAGAGTCCGTGGATTTTGCTTTGGGTCTACCCCGAAATTCTTGTCACATTAACCACGGCCGCTGTGTATATGTCGACTCGGAATCCGAACCCGGGGAGTTCTCTCGCATTCTCGGAGTCACATCCCCATGCACGGTTTCGCAGACGTAACAATGTCCGTTATTCGGGTGAGACTACATAAATGGCCGTGACATATCATCTCAAGGGACTTGTTCTGATTTGGGGACGAAGTCTACCTATGTCACTGTGGAACGCCCGGAGGTTGGGCCACGAGTATTGACATGGCTTAGGTTCACGCTCAGTGGGGGCAATAATGACCAGACCGGGATCAATTGGACAGGGACGATCGCATGGGCGCAATGCTAGTGACCAGGGATCTCTCCCTTGGCACGCGAACCCGTATGGTTTAACCCCCGACACGGTGATTCGGTGAATGCGTTCCAGGTCGTTACTTGTGACACTGTGGGTGAGTGGGTGGTCTCGTATACTGAACGCCACCGCTAATTCACGAGTGGGTCCATCAGTGTTCTTTGCACCGTCGTCGAAGATACGTTTCCCTGTGCGTCCAATATTTCACCTACTACTCCAACCGTTTCGCAAGTACACGTACCCCCCCGGTGGACCTCGGAGCTCGCTCGGAGCAGCGCAGAGAATCGTGATACAGTTCGCCTTCCACAAACAACATCTGAGTTTGGGTAAGTGGCGTCTATTCTGCCACAGATCCCTTGTGTGATGGCGTGGTCAGCTGTTCCCACAGACAGGACATTATCGAGCACATACTTGCGAGGAGCCCAGGTATGGATTCGCTCCCGACCACACGTGATTTGGGTCCCCATGTTGAGGCACCACGCGTCTATGCGGAGTCCTCTGATTCGCGTCCCATGCGCCGCGATGACTGAAACCGACCGAAATGGACATTAGTTATGAAGGAACTTATGTGGTGATCTTGTTTCTACAACGTCGCTATCCGCAGGTCCATTCGACCACTTTCTGAACTATTTCCAGCCATACGGTGGGTTTCGCTCCCCAAGATACTTGTCGCGATGCGAATCCGGCCTGGGCTTTGTGGTGAGATTACCCCTCGTCCTTGCCAAGCTATTGGCTGACCCCTCATTGGAGTAGATCAGCGTTGAGCGTTGGATCCGAGTCCGCGCATCATGACTATTTGCAAACATATACCGAACGAAGGCATCACGAAGTCCGGACGCGGGCGTCCCGTCGGTCGTCCGCTCTCCGCCGATTAGATCGTTGGCTCGGTGAACCAAGTTTCCTCTAGATCGCAGACATGTAATGTTTAATGCCGAGTCACCCTTGGATCTTGATCATGTCTGCAGCCAAGCTACATCGCCTTCCGCAATGGCGTGACTCAAAGGCAGTTCCGTTCTCACTCCTCACTACGGCCTTTTGGTGGACTGGCAGTGGGATGGTGGACGATGTCATGGTTCGCAGGGACCGAGGCGAGGACCCTGTATGGAAATTATGCCATTCCGTACACCGCTGAAGGCAAACGTGTAAAGACCAGCGAACATAAAGGAGGTGGACAAATAGATCTCGCAGGTGGGATCGAGCTCAGAGCACCTCTACCTCTTCCACTAGTACCTGTTGATGCTCACGGCGGTGCTGTTGGTCGACCCATCCAACGTTGCCACTAGCAGACACACGGCCGGGCTCTTTTTCCTGGCATGACTTCAATAATTCCCCGGGAAACTCATAGGCCTAGAGTGGCAAACTGAGCTCACAGGAGTAATCCATTGATGAAGATGTTTTTGTTTCTTTTTTTTGTTTCTATTATTATATGGTCTCGCATCACCTCGTTTTACAACATTTCTGGTTCTTTTTCCCACCTACTCGTGTGTTAGATCGCCAATTCGGACGATCGATTTCGACCACTGTAGCTACGGTGCGAGTCCCGAGTGCGCAGGAACAATGTCGATCGGTCCGACCTCGTGCATCGTGGTGGTTAATCTCTTGCACTGTGTTGACACCTCAGGCTGGCCATGAGTCGAAAGCTGCCGTGTTCGTCGACCCATTGAAGGGTCAGTGTGATCCGGGCTCAGCGACTCCTATTAGTAGAGCAGGAGCCGAAGAACGAAACCAGATCATGTCATCTAGTGAATTTACGGGCACGAGAGAGAAAGAGAGGAAGACTCGGCTGGCGCGTGTGAGCGACGAGGCGACAGGGCTTGCCTATTATTGACGTCCCTCCGACTCGATCCAACCTTGTATGGGCAATACGCTTGCACGCTGCCTCCTCGCACGCTATTCACCCGGATGCCGTGCACGTGTGGGCTTATTGCGACCCAAGACGAAAGAGAGCTACTGGGGCCCACAACGCTGGGGCTGAGTCTCGTGCGCTCCCACGAGCTATCAGCGTCAACCCACTCAGGGGTCCGACATTCATTCACCTTCCTTTCGCCCCTTGTAATCATCACTCAAATAAGTCTGGAATCCCAAAAGTCATTGATCTGTAACCGCCTGCCGTCCACCTGCCTGGTCCGGCATGCGTGATACCAGGACCTGCGTGCGTCCTAGGGTTGTCCAAGAGAGACCCTGAAGGTACCCCAAACGCCGACCGAATCACTTCTCTTTACTCTTTCGCCCCTAGCTTTGTCGGGTGCCTTACGATGCTTTCGCTCTCACTCAACCACCTCCCACGACCAAAGCCCGTCGGGACGTTTCGTGGACATAGCGAAATCGTCTGGTCCGTCGTCTTCCTTCCAAGTGGGAATGAGCTCGCCAGTGCCTCCAACGACGGTTCCATTCGCCTCTGGAACCTCGACCACACATCAGAGCAGATTCTGGGGTGCAGCAACGGCCCGGTCTTTTGTCTTGCTATATTCCCAGACGGGAAGCGCCTCGCCAGCGGTGGCCTCGATAGATCCGTCAACGTCTGGGACGTTGACGTCCTCACAGCTGTCGACGGACCATGGAAGGCGCACACAAGCAGCGTCAGATATCTTGATATCTCAAGCGACTGCCGCTACTTGGCTAGTGGATCATTCGATCACAACGTCAACATTTGGCATACCGGAAGCGGACAAGTCGTGCGGGACGAGGCCCACCTAAAGGGCGACAAGGAGATCATCTGCGTCAAGTTTTCCAACAAGGGCCACAGATTACTCACAGGTTCAAAGGACGGTTGTCTCCGCATCTGGGACTGGGGGTCAGGCCGGCTGCTCGTCGGACCAATGAAAGCAGACTCGGGGATGCCAATCTGGGCAGTTGCATGGTCACGAGACGACTCCAAAGTCTTCTCCGCCTCAAGCGATGGACTTCTTCATCGGTGGCATGTTTCCACAGGGCAAAATGTTGGCGAGCCTGTGCACGCCCACAGTAGCACCATATACTCCCTTTCCGTCTCTCACAGCGGCAGTTGCGTGGCTAGTGCTTCTAGCGACTGCACTGTCAAGATTTGGAACGCTATGACGTTCGAGCAGATTGCCATTCTCGTGCACTCTGATGAAGTCAATTGTATCGCTTTCTCGGTCGACGACCGACTCTTGGCGACTGCATGCAGCGACTCCCAGATTTACATCTGGGAGTCGCCTCAAACTAGCCTGGATTCAGGTCTGGTAATAGATGGGGGGTATGAAGGTGCATCGCTCCTTGAGGTGAGCTCGAGGGGGTCTGATGCAGACAAGCACTATACTGAACTCTTGTCAGCCTCCGATGGTACTGCCCTTGGAAGGTGGCGCGACAGTAGAGAGGAGAGGCACCCAAAGGAGTGCAGAGAGGTTGAAAGAGATATTGGGCGTGAGTCTAGATTCTTTGATCGCTTTGAGTGAGGTCCTGAGTCTGCTAACAGACGCAAACGCCACCCTTCGAGAGAGAGAGCACACACCTCGATGAAGAGAGACAGGTAGTGGATGTGGTACCTACCGTCAAGAAGAAGGGTTTCTTGAGTCGCCTCAAGCTGTCGCAGATGATCAAGAGAGTGATCGCAAAATCACGCGAGGTATCCAATTTCATGCACGGGAAACTTGCCTTTGTGACATTCTCTGTTTAGTTCATTTTAAATCTGTGGTGATAGTATATGGCCATTCATGCGAGAGATAATGAGCTATTTGGACGCTCGAGGGGCGTAGGAGCCACAAGGAGGTTTTCGGACGATCGGCCCACATGTCATTCTTTGTTGAGTATTTTGCATGTCATATCTGGGACGTGCGTCGGTGCCCTCCGTTCTCGTGTTTCGGTAGCTGGAAGCACTCCAACGAGATACGCGAGTGCAACGTGGACACACGCCTCAAGCCCATGGAGGTATGCCGTACCGTAGGCGTCCGAACAGGCTTTGGTACTGCTTGGACTACTGCATCCGCAGAGCGTGCCGCAGGAGGCGTATTAGTTACAACTGTGATGTTATGTTAGTAAGGATTACATTAATATCAGCCCATGTCACAAGTCTATTTGTCCATCGTACGTCTGACCGCGTCAGCATTCAGGGTTAATAGCCGAGTCCGCGAGGTCAGGTACGATTTGCTGCATTCTGCTCTCGATGATAGCATTCAATACCGTCTGCAGGAGCATCAATCACGGTGCTAGGATCGACAGGGAAAGGAGACGATAACCGGCGTACCACGCGTTCCTGCCCCAACAATTGTCCAAAATCTGCCAGTCGGGCTTCGGGAGACGAGTCAAAAATGTCGTCGAGCGACCTATCATATAGCATTACGAACGTAGCGAACGCGTTCATACCATGCACCCTGGCAAGATCTACCTCTCCCTGTGATAGGACCACATCAGTGGCACGTACACGGGGAAGGCCATCGTACGATCGAAAAGAGACACACCTCTCGTTCTTCTTCTTCCAACCATGCTCTTTCATCCCAGAGTACCCCATGGCCACGTTCCGTTGAAATTGCGCATGCTTCCTCTCCGAAGCACCTGATAAATTTCGCAGCTTCTTCGACGCTGTTGGCAAATGCCCAGGTAACCGCACATTGCGGATTCTTAGTACCGCAGCCCTCCGCAATCCCCAGGTTCCGCCTGAGCTTCTTGATACTATTACATATCGGAGGAGTGTAAGCGTACGGGGCCATGCCGGCATCACGTGCACGGTCTGCCTTATAACTCTGAGCGATGGGGAATGCCTCGAAGACGACGAGCAGGTTGGAGTAACGCCATGATTCACGAGAGATTAAGTCGATCGCAGAATCGAGATGTGCCGGTAATGCAAACAATGGCATGAAGAGCACACCACAGTCTGGATCAATGATGATATCAATCCCACCAAGATCGTATCGTTCGACGAGAACAACTTGGCACTGATGACCCTGCAGCTCACGAACGAGTGCACGCCTTTGAATCAGGGACACAGAAGCGAGGTAGCGATGTACCGCTGCGGCAGGAATCCAGTGCTCGGGAAGACGAACCGTGTGTGGGTCAAACACGTCATCGGGAGCCGCTCGCGGAAGTATTTGATCAGGAACGTCTTGCGTCCGATGAGGTGTCGGTGCGTCATTTCGGTTCTCGGAACGTTCCAAGGTACGACTTGATGTGACTTGGCCGCGAAGTCCGACGAATGCAGAGAACAGACCTAAAGACGATGTCGGGACAAGGTCGTCCAGTTTGCGCCGTTTAGCTGCCTTCGGGTTCGTTGGTTCGCATTGGGTTGATAGAGCAAGATCATCCTCGGTACGCTGGATCCGACGTGCGCTCGGAGTTAGCGGAAGTATATCCTGCGCCTTCGAATTCGTGACATAGTCGGAGCTTCCGACTGGTTGGCCCTGTGACGCAAACGACAGTGGTTCGAAAGGCGGTGTCTGCGATACAGGGGATTGAAAGTATCCACTCCAATCGTACTGTCCATCCAAGAGATTAGGTTGAGGGTTAGCCGGCTGGGTATCGCCCACGTCCCGGGGTGGTACTACATTTTCCATATTTTCGTGTTGGATATCGGTATTCTCTTTGTTTTCCTCGGTCAGATCCGCAGTATATATTGAGTCGTCCCGAGGCGGGTACAAGAGAAGAGATGGAACTCCAAATTCGGTTGTTGAAAACTGGCCAAAGTGACCGTCCATGATGTCTATTCCAGAGTCGTCAAACGGATGTCCATGGTCAGTCTGACCTTGGGAACGGTAGCCTGTATAATCAAATAAGATTTCCGAGGCTCGGTGTCCGTCGTCCTGGCGAGAGTTTCCGTCTCGAGTCGAAGTTTCGTTTTGAATAGACCGTGACGCATCCCCCTCGATGTCCACATCATCTTGTACTTCGACTTCTGCCTCAGACAAGTTTTTGGGACGGGATACTCTCGCTCTCTCTCGTTGTGTGAGCAGGTACTCGAGGTGTTCGCTTTCTTCCGTTCGTCTGGGCATGGGACTTGTCCCAAATTCCTCGCAAATACGTGGGATCGTTGCACTTAAAGTCACTTGATCGCATTCGGCGGCTATCGAAGAAACCGTAAGGCTGAGAAGGGCGCCAGTCGTTTTCCCATACTTGTCGTCGCGGTATTCTGGTAGTTCGTCCCCTGGCTGAATCGGTTCCGCCATCCCGGCCAAATCCTCGTCAGTTCGAATTGATTTACCAAAATT